>NMUG010004405.1:0-13898 GCA_002855965.1 Monotropa hypopitys | reverse complement strand
TGCTTGGCACATCTAATGCTTGGGAGTGATTTGTTCATTGCACTATTGGAATTACTTGAAGTTACAAACCCTAATTCTTGGATTGAGTTGAGAAACCTAGTGAAAGAGAAATTGATCTCTATAGAAGGATTAGGGTTGAAGCCTAAGAATCCAACCATTTACATACATTGTTAAAACCCTAAATCTTAGACTTAGACCAAAAACTCATCACAACATTAATAGTTTTCCTTTTCCTTTATTTTTACATAAGAAGACTTTTAAACATTGAACTAACTCATTCCCTGTGGATTCGACTCGGTATTTACCGATATTTTGCTAGGCGCGACACTTGTATTTCCTACGCTTGGGAAAATCATTTGTTACGAACAAGCAGAGAGCGTACCCGAACTCGACGCCGATAGCAATCAATAGTGGCATGGAAGGTAGACAATCAATCCATCCCGAGAATAAGATCAAATCCCGACATACTCAGTACGATGAAATCAAAGATGAAACGCCAATCTTCTATCGTCAACTCGCAATCCCGGCAAACCCGGTTCAACCGAACATGACCTCCTACCGGAGTATCCACAAACAAATGTGGATCCAAGACATCCACGTCCAACTCTAATGCACGGATGAATGATGCAGCGATGAAATAATGCGATGCACCCGAATCAAACAGAACACTAGCCACGAATTATAAATGAGAAACGTACCGCGAACTACTGAAGTAGGGATATATAATATAATATTAATATCTATTATACAAAATACAACAGTGTGGGACCCATACATTTTGGCTTATATTTTCAGCTGTTGAATCTGTTTGCATCTTAGATGGACAGATATGAGCAAAACCCTACCTATCCCGTTGGATCTGTTTGCATTTTGCTCCATATGCGACATCACAACCATCCATTGTGAATTTATCAACGATTAAAAACAAAACTTAACAACTCACTAGGATCAAAGTCATGCCTCAAAACAAAAATTATCAACTAGTATTAATATATAATAGGAAGGGGAGACTTTCAATCTGGATCGTTGGTTGTAAGACCCACATAAAATTTTAAAAATGATGTGTAATGTAATGTGTAAATATATATATATATATATGATTGTTTTGGAGTTTTTTTGTTTTATGTGGTAACAATGAATGAGGGTTCCCTCGTCTTGTTTTCGTGAATGCCCCTCGTAATGGGATTTTGGCGTGTCGGGCTTCTAGTATGATGCATAAGGGTAAATAACATTTTCATATTCATTTCTTTTAACGTGTTACATAACTAAATAAATTCTATCAAAGTGCAGGCAAAATATATTCGGCACAAATTATTCTTCAGCCGCGCAAAGCATACTCATCAATAAATATGTTCTTCATTAAGGATTCAACAATAAACATTCTCATCAACTTTGAATGCTATCTCATTCACAACTCATACATGCATATATATAACCAATATCTAACAAACTCATCAATATTGTCACGTGATGAGGACTAGACTTCGGCACCTCAGGAGTACTCGTTTCTCCACTTGTACCCATCTTGACAGGTTAAAACCGAATAGAAAATATTACGTTCAATTATGCATTATATATCATGCATCTTATTACACATTATTCATTTCTCAATCATGAATGACATATACTTTTCCTTCTTACATTCAATTTTAGACAACCTTAAACAGATTATAATGTGTTTCTATTGCTTTAAAGTTGATCAGAAGGGTTCCAACATAACAAAATAGGGATCGGTAAGCCACCAGCATGTCACCAGTATGACAGTAAAGTTGCTCTCTGGATTTTGGATTTTGGCTCAGCCACAAAATATTACTAGATTGGTATCGTACAGTGTGCTGATTTCCTACCGGTCTCCTATTGGTGCTCTCTGATCTGATTTGCAGATTTCTGCGATTCTGACTTCAAAAATACATTGAAGACTCAATTAAAGACTTGATTCTTCACCATGTCAATATATCTTTCATGTTTTACATCTACATCCTAACATCAAGTACTTAACCGCTAAAACACAAATTAATTCCATGATTGAACACAAATTTGCTATGAACTTAATCAAAAACCAGTTTTTCATATCACCAATCCTTACGCACATTGCAACTACAGATTATTACCTCAAAGCAAAGAAATGATTATGAAAACTCCAGCAAATACTCTCTCTCTCTCTCTCTCTCTCTCTCTCGCTCTCTCGCTCTCTCGCTCTCTCGCTCTCGCTCTAGCTCTCTAGCTCTCTCTCTAGCTCTCTAGCTCTCTAGCTCTCTAGCTCTCTAGCTCTCTAGCTCTCTCTAGCTAGGGTTCTCCAGTACTCATCCCACCTTAACTCTCATGGTCCTCTGAGCTTTAATCCCATGAAAAACGATACCGCACACTAAAATTTCACCCCCACAAGTACCTTGTTTTTTGTAACATAGAAAATATTATTTTGACCGTTACGTCTACCACAATCACCCAATAAAATCAATGCCCAATTGGTACCCATTAATGGGTGTCTGGGAAGGGGAAAAGACGAGGACAAGCCTAAACGTGTTTAAATTCTCAATTTTATTTATGAATGCATAAACAAGTTTAATTTTTTTTAAAACAATTTATTAAATGAAACTATAGTTTTTACCTGAAAGCAAAGAAAATCTCTCTCTCGCTCTCTCGGATGAGAATGGCTAGAATGAAAGCATTCAGTACTTTTTTTTTTGGCGTGACTAAGGAGACATATATGAGGTCTGACTCAAACCTAATTTGTAGCTAGGATTCTCCACTACTCATCCTACCTTAACTCCCATGGTCCTTCGAGATTTAATCCCATGAAATGCCATACACCACACTAAAATTTCGCCCTCACAAATATCTTATTTTTTAATATAGCAACCATTATTTTGACACACCGTTACGGCTACCACAATCACCCATTACCTTCTCAATTTTATTTATGAATGCATAAACATGTTTACTTTTTTTAAATAATTAATTAAATGAATTGGGTGTTATAACTCACCCTCACTCAGAATATTTGGTCCTAAAAATCGAAAACTTCTACAAAACAACACGACTTGATACACAACTTTCACAATGCCACATTTCAAAAGACGTCATTTTCCAACAATGCTTATGCCACTAAGGTAACATTCTCACACACGCATACAATTCATAATTGAAGTTTCAAAAGGTTTAGTTTTTCTCCGTTTCACAACCAAGCACATGCAACTTACACCTTACACTTCAAGTACTATACTCCTATCAACACTTCACAAAAACATCCGAACACTATACAATTTACACCATTCACCGCGCTCCCGACAACATAGGCTCATTCCATCAAAATTCATCACCACAAATAAATTTAAACTTCTTACAATTGGTATTCACAAATAGAATGAAATACACAACTATCATTAAAACTGCTCATTCACATTCAACCGCTTAATGTAACTTTCATCCTATACGACTAAACCACGTAACTAACATCGTTCATCTCAATTACCACATCATACAGATTCACTTCCGTCTAAAAATATAGATATGCCACATACCACACAAGGGTAGATCTTTTCCATATCCATCACTAATTATATCATAACTCAAAAATCTCATACTTCTCAACCAAAAATCATAGTTACTTAATTTTCCTCAAAATTTAACTCTTTTATCTTTATGGAAATCGACAACATAGGTTAGGTAATTCTTCCGCCCTTTCCTTAAGTTCACTCTTGCCCGATAACTTTAAACACAACTTCTTTACCAATATAATCAAAGATAGCATAATGTGATGCAGGCTAATCAAGATGCATATTGGCAGTGGTAAAATACAAAAATGCGTAAATCAGGCATACACATGCATCATATCCAAAACAATAAATGTACCTATTACCATATCTGGTAAAACCTGAACTCCTTAATGAGTCATCACAAATACTCTCCCTGGAGCTGTAGAAACACGTGTACCTTTGGCACCACCACCCAGTGGGGTCCACTGATGAAGTTGTTGATGCTCTAATCCTTGGACATTGTGGTGTTATATGTCCAAACTCTCTACAAGTAAATCATTTCGGTCCCCTAACCTACATAGTACTATCGGGATAATCTCGTATCATATCATCGATTTCTCCACATTTATAACAATGTCAGACGCCTCCATGTCCACTAATATTGTTTGTCTATTTCCACTTTGTTCAAGCTCCTCTATCACCCAACCACTTTGGGACTTTGAACTTCCTTGTCCTTTTCGAACTTGATACCATGACTCCGAATTTCTCGAATAACTACCTCCTGATTTTCCTGACATGTCTTACTTTTCTTCACATTTTCCTGACGTTCATACATCCCTACCTATCTTTCTTGACATATCTACTAAATTTACATAATCTCTCTCGTGAAAGGCCTTCAATCTTGTGCCTACACTAGGAATCAATCCACTACAAAAAATGCTGACATCCCTTAACATCAATATCGACCATATCCACCACATATCGAAACAAGGCTGGAAATCTCACCTCATATTCTTCCACTGACATATTTCCCTATTTTAAATTAATAAATGTTTATTATTGTTCAAACCTATAGCTCTCGAGAAAATATTGATCATTGAACCCTCTCACAAACATATCCCAAGTATTTACCCTAGGCACTTCCGGTACTATCCACGATAATGGTGCCGTCAATTGGTGACTTAACGCCTCCCACCAACTTAAAGCCTCTCCCTTAAGACTAAAGGATGTCAATGTTAGTTTTTGTTCATTCAAAACCCCCATGACATTTAACACTCTCTACCCCTCTCAACCAAGCCTCGGCTATACTAGATACCATTGTAACACCCGGGTCAAATTTACCTAATTTAATTAGTGGAAATAAAATGAAAATAAAAGTCAATTGTGATACAAAACAAGTTTTGAGGATTTAATTAAGAGAAATATAAGCTTGAGGGTCAAATTGTTATTGATAGAAAGTTAGAGGAAAGAACATTGTGGTTTTATCTAAAAACAATTTAGTCTGTAACGTAATGGGTGTGCCGTATATGATTTGAGTGTGTGTGTCAACATGTGAAGTGAGTCTGTGTGTAGGTGTCAATTTAGGTAATAGGTGCCATTGTTATGTGAAGAGTGACTTAAAACTTAAATACTCATTAAGTTATTAGTGTAAGGAATCGTGAATTGAAAGACAGAACATCACCTGTTATTTGAGTTGTGAGAGAGCTTCTTCGGAGAGAGAAAGACAAAGCTCTATGAGGGAAATTAAAAGATTAAGAAAGGGAGGTTGGCGTACAAAGACAAAGGAGAGAACCCAGTTGAGAATTCAGTCGTAGGAAACTGAAAGAAAATCAACCCAGTCGAAGTTCAGAGAGAAAGAACATCAGAGAAGGAAACCCAGTTCTCAGAAAACTCGGTAGGATAAGCAAATTCAAAGGTAATTTAGGAAATGAACTGACTTTATTTGTTTTCGTAATTTAGAACATCGGTAAAATGTTTGCATGTATTGTAATAGGAGAAAATCAGAGAAAGACCATGGAAAAATCGCAAAAAATAGAGTCTGTAGTAGACTGGCGTGAGGTCAGGTGTGTCACGTGTGTGGACCAGCACCAGCACCAGTGCCACCGGTGCAGTGCCCGGTGCCTAAAACAGTGGAAATTCTGAGGGTTTTGTCACTGATTGATTTAAAGTATTAAAACAATGGAAATTCATATGACCTGTTAATAAGTAGTTGTTCTCAGATGTTTAAAACCAATTAAAGTGGATTTAAAATCAATGATATCTAAAGATTTAAAAGAACTACTTCGTAAGCATGCTTTCCTTTTCATTTATGCAAATGTTGTTTCGGCTCTAAAATATTGAGTCGTACATGTGGAGGCTCGGGAAAGGACAGAACCTCGAAAATTGGTAAAATCCTTTCCACAAGGATTTTGGTGAGTGGGTTAAATACAGTTTTGCAATATGATGACAAATGGAGATTACTTTGCTTTGTGCTTATCGTTTATTAGAAGAGTATGACTTTGTGCATTAGGTTTGAGTATGGCTTTGTGCCCAAATAGTATGGCTCTGTGCAAATTGGCTATGTGCCCCTTATTAGTAGAGTTTGCTTCGTGCTTATGTATCGATGTATTAGAGTGATAGGAGCCGCATTAGTTGCCGAGTGATGTCGCATTAGTTGTTGTTGCTTTATGCTTATTATGCTTCGTGTAGTGTGGAGAGGCGCATTAGTTGCCTTGACGAGTGACACTAACCCCGTGACACCTAATTATTGTTTGTTTATTGCTCGTTCTTGTTTGGTACCAACATGATTACCATGTTTGTTGTTATTTGCTAGGAAGCACGGATACTTCAAAAGTAATCACGTATCCGTATCCGATACTCCTAGGATACCGATACTCGCCTGATACTCGCCCGATACGTATCGGATACTCCTATTAAGTATCCTGTAATTAAAATTATTGGTTTTATTTTCGGATACGCGGGCGATACGCGGGTGATACGCCTAAGATATGTTTAGGATACGGCGGGGGTTAAATTGAATTTTTTAACAAATTACAAAAGCTTACAAGGGGGAAATTGTAATTAAAATTAATACAAAGTATTATTTCCCAAAATATTCTACACAGCAGCAATCGACTGAATGAAATCCTACCTCTCCTGCAGTGATCGACTCCTATAATTAACACATAGTAAATGCTTGCTACTAGACTACTGCTATTACCAATTCAATTTTTTTTTATGCCCACTACAATAGTAATAATTATAAAAAATATATTTTTTTACAGATGTATCCTTGCCGTATCCGTATCTTACTTTTCTAGGTTTTGCCGTATCGCCGTATCCGTACCGTGTCATATCGGATACACGAATCCGTATCCGTGCTTCCTAGGTTATTTGACTGTTTTTCACACATGTTTATGATTATATCAGCATGATTTATATTGTGGTGCTTACTTGATTGTCGATGTTGTTTTGTTTAACTCCTATAATCATATTTCAAATACATGTATCTTACCCACTCTGGTTTTCCTTTGGAATGCCAGGTATCAGACATTTCTTGGAGTGAGTCAACTACAAGTCCTTGGAAGAAATTAGAAAATGTAATAAGTTATCATTTATTTTCCAGTTTAGAAATGACTGTAATAATTGACACATGACACTACTAGATTGTCGGGTTATAGCGATCCTTGTTATTTCCTTTATGCATGAATAGTTATTGTAAAAAGGAAATTCATTTAAATAATTGCTTTTGTTGCTGTTTAATTAATCTTTTATAGTGTAATTTGGGTAGGGGCGCTACAGCCTAGCATCAGAGCTAGTATTTTCTAATTATGTGTTGTGTGTCGGTTGTTGGGTAGAAATGTAGTGGTTGACCATAGGGTTAGTATAGATGTTAGGGAAGTTGCTAACCATTTATACTAATGATTGGTTTGATGATGATGTTCAAAGTTAGTAAGCATGAATAAACAATGATTTCTCCGAATGCACGTGGGAATGAGAAAAAGGCCAATCAACTGGGTCATTTGATGCAGAAAAAACAAAAAGGATGTATGTTGCGATGGCACAATGTTTGAGGATTCAAGGACCGACACAATCATTGGCAGGAAGTTCAGCGAGAAGCACAGCCCAGGGAAACACTTTGACCGGGCAGGGTGTTCAATATGATGTGGAAGGATGAGCCAACACCTTCAGACGCCGGGGCATGTATTTTATTGGTTCTTGGATTGTAATCCAGGAACTGTGAATGCGTTGTTATTCCTGAAATTTGTTAGTAATTCAAATTATAGAAAATGATAGATGGTAATGTGGTATAAAAATGTTTAATGAAATGGTGATTAATGAGTAGTTGTGGAAGTGTGAATTGTGAACTTAGAAGTTAATTATGTGTCATCCCACACCTACACGCTACCGTTGTGTTCAAATACAAGTGACGTCTGGCCAACATTTCCTCTATTTGAAAATATCGAGAAGTATTTAGTTGTAATGAAACTTTTGAGCAAATGACTCACAAAGGAGTGAGGGATGGAGTTAAGTGTTAGAGAACATCTTATAAAATTTGTTCTGATTTCGAGGACAAAATCTCCTAAGAGGGGGAGAGTTGTAACACCCGGGTCAAATCTAATTAATTTAATTAGTGGAAATAAAATGAAAATAAAAGTCAATTGTGATACAAAACAAGATTTGAGGATTTAATTAAGAGAAATATAAGTTTGAGGATCAAATTGTTATTGATAGAAAGTTAGAGGGAAGAACATTGTGGTTTTATCTAAAAACAATTTAGTCTGTAACGTAATAGGTGTGCCGTATATGATTTGAGTGTGTGTGTCAACATGTGAAGTGAGTCTGTGTGTAGGTGTCAATTTAGGTAATAGGTGCCATTGTTATGTGAAGAGGTGACTTAAAACTTAAATACTCATTAAGTTATTAGTGTAAGGAATCGTGAATTGAAAGAGAGAACATCACCTGTTATTTGAGTTGTGAGAGAGCTTCTTCGGAGAGAGAAAGACAAAGCTCTATGAGGGAAATTAAAAAGAGAGATTATAAATTAAAAGATTAAGAAAGGGAGGTTGACGTACAGAGAGAAAGGATAGAACCCAGTTGAGAATTCAACCGTAGGAAACTGAGAAAAAATCAACTCAGTCGAAGTTCAGAGAGAAAGAACATCAGAGAAGGAAACCCAGTTCTCACAAAACTCGGTAGGAGGAAATAAGCAAATCCAAAGGTAATTTAGTAAATGAACTTCTGATTTTATTTGTTTTCGTAATTTAGAACATCGGTAAAATGTTTGCATGTATTGTAATCGGAGAAAGACAGAGAAAGACCATGGGAAAATCGCAGAAAACCCGAGTCTGTAGCAGACCCGCGCAAGGCTAGGCGTGTGGACCGACGACCAGCACCGATGCCACCGGAGCAGCCCCGGTGCAGCGCCCAGTGCCTAAATTAGTGGGAATTCTGAGGGTTTTGTCACTGATTGGTTGTCAAGTATTAAAACAATGAAAATTCATGACCTATTTTTTTATAACTCAGGTGTCCGGGCTAGCTTACGCGCACCACGACTAATCATGAGGGAACCAATCCCAGCGCCAGCTACAGGGGGGCCCATTTAAAGCCAGAGCTTTGCTCTGTGTGGCTGGCCCAAAGGAAAGAATGTTTTCAAGGGGTTTCGAACATGAGACCTAGAGGAGGAGCATACTCCTAGGTCCCAGACAACGCTCATCCAATCCCTTTGGGTTAACGACCACTCGGACAACGACCACTCGGACAACGACCACTCAAGCAATAAACAAACAATAAGTAGTTGTATTTGTTCTCAGAGGTTTAAAACCAATTAAAGTGGATTTAAAATCAATGATATCTAAAGATTTAAAAAAACTACTTCGCAAGCATGCTTTCCTTTTCATTTATGCAAATGTTGTTTTGGCTCTAAAATATTGAGTTGGTACATGTGGAGGCTCGGGAAAGGACAGAACCTCATAAATTGGTAAAATCCTTTCCACAAGGATTTTGGTGACTGGGTTAAATACAGTTTTGCAATATGATGACAAGTAGAGGTTAGTTTGCTTTGTGCTTAGAGTTTGCTTTGTGCTTACCGTTTATTAGAAGAGCATGGCTTTGTGTATTAGGTATGAGTATGGCTTTGTGCCCAAATAGCATGGCTCTGTGCAAATTGGCTTTGTTCCCCTTGTTAGTAGAGTTTGCTTCGTGCTTATATATCGATGTATTAGAGTGACAGGAGCCGCATTAGTTGTCGAGTGATGTCGCATTAGTTGTCATTGCTTCGTGGTTATTATGCTTCGTGCAGTGTGGAGAGGCGCATTAGTTGCTTTGACGAGTGACACTAACCACGTGGCACCTAACTATTGTTTGTTTATTGCTCGTTCTTGTTTGGTATCACATGATTACCTTGTTTGTTGTTGTAATCGCATGAGACTGTTATTTGACTTTTTTCATACATGTTTATGATTACATCAGCATGATTTATATTGTGATGCTTACTTGATCATTGATGTTTTTTGTTTAACTCCTGTAATCATATTTCAAATACATGTATCTTACCCACTCTGTTTTCCTTTAAAATGCCAGGTATCAGATGTTTCTTGGAAGAAATTAGAAAATGTAATAAGTTATCATTCATTTGCCAGTTTAGAAATGATTGTAATAATTGACACATGACACTACTAGATTGTCAGGATATATTGATCCTTGTTATTTCCTTTATGCATGAGTAGTTATTGTAAAAAGGAATAATTGCTTCTGTTGCTGTTTAATTAATCTTTTATAGTGGGTCGGGGCACCACAGCCATGGTACCTTCAAATTCCATAAATGTAATTTCCAAAATCATTGTAATAACCGAGTACATGCTCCTCCAGGTGTAGTATGTGCCATTTGCCATTGAACAAAAGCTTCTTGATTCTCAATAAATTGTGCCATTGCAGTAACTAACCAGTCTAAATCTCACACTATCGATGAATTCCCCAGAGCTTGTGGTTGATTCATCGCACCAATACCCGGTCCACTAGAATATGCATCCTCTCGATGTTCCATTTCAACTACCAACCTATGAAGCACGGACACGGACACGGATACGGACACGGGACACGGATTTTTCAAAAAAATGGAGACACAGACACGGCGGGGACACGGCAATTTTTTTAAATATTTATATAAAAATATATTTTTAATAAGTACATTAAATTAATTAACAATCTGTTGGAGTGTAGACAACCTTCATCACTACTTTTATACCGGGGGTGTGGGGGCGGGAGCCCCACGGGATTTCGATATTTTGGAGGAGCTCTGGTGTAATTTCGAGAGAGAGATATATTTGTTTTACTAAATATATTATAATATATGACCTTTAAACCCAAAACATATAAGTTATTACAAAATTACCACCAAAATTATTTAAAAAATATTGTTTTGGTCCCTGGCGTGTCCCCCGCGTGTCCCCGACGTGTCCCCG
This sequence comes from Monotropa hypopitys, assembly GCA_002855965.1. Taxonomy (NCBI): domain Eukaryota; kingdom Viridiplantae; phylum Streptophyta; class Magnoliopsida; order Ericales; family Ericaceae; genus Monotropa; species Monotropa hypopitys. The sequence goes on along the minus strand of NMUG010004405.1, from coordinate 2,980 downwards.
GTGTGTCCCCGCCGTGTCCTGCTCCAAATTAAACAATAAATTATAGGACACGCCAAATGGCGTGTCACATACGTATTCTGCCGTGTCCCCGGCGTGTCCGTGTCCCGGCGTGTCCGACACGCGTACGGCGATCCCGGAGGCGTGTCCGTGCTTCCTAGTGACCAACAAGACATCATTCTTGACTCTCTTGACATTATAAGGTCCGCTACTAAGCCACCACTTAACCTACTCTAGACACAACATCCCGAAGAAAACTATGCATTCCAATTAACATTCCAAGACTTCCAATTAGAAGACACGTTGATCATGTGCAAATCAGACGTCAATTTAGTTGCATGGGTGTCAGAGTGACACGTGATATTCCTAGAATACACACTTTACACACTATTTCCCAAGACAAAAAAAACTCAAAGACACAATTAAACTCGCATCTCAGAATTTCAACAAACATATGCATATGCTATGATACCATGCTATCATGCCCCGACCCGGTGCGACACCAATGGTGCCCTCACGGACACGGAAACATGGCATAACCACACAAATACTTCAGTATTATTAATTACACCACTTGCACTGTAATTAACCTAAATATAAAATTCATAGCGAAAGACTATGTCACAACCTTAAATGAACTTTTATTTCTAACAAAACATTCACAACATGCTTCAAATCCCCAAGTCTTCCAATACATCATTTAAATAACTTAAAAGACAACTCGCATTATTATAAGATATACATTTACAATATTTTTCTCATAACTCAAATGGTACAATTGTAGAACTATGAACATCCAAAAACTATGACTACTCTTGCCATCAAACTTGATTACCAAAAACTATACAATACTACACTTCACTCTAACTTGTATTAGACCTGGACCTGGCACTCGCTGAATCTAGATTTCCAATCAAAATAAACAATAAGGAAATCCAAGATTTTGTTACATATGATAAACGTATATGTTCAACAACAATAAGCAACAACAATGAATATATCATATTCTAAGAACATATTTATATGTCAACAGTATCCAATCTCATAATAATGCAACTCCATACTTTATTTGTTTGTTATTCACTTATACAATGTTAACCGGTCTTCACCCGTTGAGATGTCGTTATTTGCCAATTGACGGTTAGATCACAACGTTAATTTGGTCCCTGCCCATTGGATCACGGACATAGCCCTGTCTATACAAGTACATTTGCTTGTAATGAACATGTATAATATGACACATATCTTGCCTTTCGGCTTTACGCGCCTACACCAGGCAAGCCCAGGCCATAATATTTTTATTAGCATTTATTTTTTCCTTCAATAACATGCTAACATGTGGAAATAACATATATCACATTGAACAGTTCCTTATAATAACTTACAATATCAATAGCATTGACAATTACCTCAATCCCAATACCGCAATTTCAAATACATTCAACATATCTATCAACACTCGCACACCCACATGTTCCTATTTTTATATCATTTACTGTATACCCATTAATAAATATGTTCTTCATTATAGGTTCAACAAATACTCATCAACTTTGAATAATATCTCATTCAAAACTCACACATACACATATATAACTCATATCTAACAAACTCACCAATACCAGCATGTGGTGAGTACTAGACTCACTTCGGCACCTCGGGAGTGCTTGTAGCACCCGTACCCATCTTGACAAGTTAGAACCAACAAGAAAATATTAAATATAATTATGCATTATATATCGAGCATAATTTTACACATTATTCATTTCTCCTCAATCATGAATGACATATACTTTTCCTTCTCCTTACATTTAATTTTAGACAACTTTAAACCGATTAAAATGTGTTTCTATTTCTTTAGACTTGATCAAAAGGGTTCCAACATACCAAAACAGGGATCAGTATGCCACCAGTACGACACTGGTATGCCTGTAAAGTTGCTCTCTAGATTTTGTGTTGGGTCACCGGTATGGTACCGGTATGCCAGTCGTTGTGCCATCAACCTAACGGTCTCCTATTGATGCTCTCCAATTTGCAAATTTCTGCAATTCTGACTTCAAAAAATATGTTGAAGACTCAATCAAAGGCCCAATTTTTCACCATATCAATATATCTTTCATTTTTTACATCATATAAATCCTTACATCAAGTACTTAAACCCTAAAACACGAATTAATTTCATTATTAAACACAAATTTTCTATGTAACTTAATCAAAAAAGAGTTTTCATATCACCAATCATTATACACATTGCAACTACAGATTATTACCTCAAAGCAAAGAAATGATTACGAAAACTCTAGCAAATACTCTTCCTCTTCTCTCTCTCTCTCTCTCTCTCATATGAGAATGGCTAGAATAAAAGCATTCGATAGTTTTTGTTTTGTTTTGGCCTGACTAAGGAGATAGATATGAGGTCTGACTCATACCTTATTTCTAGCTAGGGTTCTCCACTACTCATCCCACCTTAACTCCCATTGTCCTCTGAGCTTTAATCCCATGAAATGTGATACATCACACTTAAATTTCACCCCCACAAGCACCTTGTTTTTTTAGCATAAAAAACATTATTTTGACACACCATTACGGCTACCACAATCACCCAATACTTTCTCAAATTTATTTATGAATGCATAAACATGTTTAATTTTTTTAAAACAAATTATTAAATGAATCGGGTGTTAAAATTTTTGGATGTAATAACGACCACCCAATGCTTCTATCGTATTATATCAGGCTTTGAAATTTATGTAAATATGTTTGATGGAATAGGAATTTCCGAGGTTGGTTGGTAGTATTGGGGTTAAAAGGGATTTTGACCTCAAAGAATGGGCTTTTGGCAGGGCTTCGGAGCTATTCGGAGTTACAAAGAACTTTCTAGAGAGAGAGAGAGAGACTCTCAGATTGTGGTGATTCACGAAGAAGGCCTTGTATATATTTTGTTGTGTAAAATGAAGAGGAGAAAAGTCTTATTTATAGGAAA
>NMUG010004404.1:0-13899 GCA_002855965.1 Monotropa hypopitys | reverse complement strand
GAAAGCATTAATACTATTAAAAATTATAAAACAAAATATTTTTCATGATAAACTCTATAAGACGTAACTTTTTTTTGATTCTAGGATAAAATTATAGTTTAAATCCCTAAAATTTGAAGAATTTTAAAACCTACACGACTTATTCCAATTTTCCGCCTAGCCCCGCCTAATCCCGCCTAGGCCCGCCTAATCCCACCCAGGCCCGCCTAGCGCCTAGCTGCTTAGCCCCGCCTAGGCGCCGAACCCGCCTAGAACCCATTAGTCGGGGCGGCTAGGCACCGCCTAGCGCCTAGGCGCCGCCTAGATCGATTTTTAGAACACTTCTGAATACTTCACCGTCCTAACACTTCACCGTTCGGCACTTCACCGTTCGGCCAGGACCACAAAGTCCTTACTTGTCCAATCAGCCGGTCAAGCTTCCCCATAGTGTCCGGACAGCTCTTTGCCGAACACTTCCCGAGCAGAGAAGTTCAAGTCTTAGTTCAACCGAACCATTCTCCGGTCAAGTTTCAGCTCGGCGACCACCCAGTCCAGGAGCTCAGGTAAACTCTTGACCCCCTTCGGTTCACCTTGTCATTTTATGTTCGGCAAATCCTTCGAAGGACTGAGCCGCACTAAATGCCGACCTATTAGTTTCTTTAGCTTCTACCAAGGCACCCCAACGTCTTTATTTTAGTTCGGCCGTAACACCCGGTGCGCGACACTTAGCTATAATAAGACCGATCATTCCTTTGGCCTTCGGCCGGACCATTTTTTTTGTTCGGGTGACCTGTCCGGACCATTCCCGCACAAGTCCGATCCTTTCCAGTACCACTGCCGACGTCCCTCACTGCCGGAGCACATGTGCTCGGCAAAAAGGACCACCTTTTGATGCCTTAGTTTTAGCTCGGCTATACCTCCAACTGTTCGGGCAGATAGCCCTAAGACTTCCCGACCACCTCCAAGATCCTTTCGACCAGCCTTAGCAACCGAAGCACTTTTCCCCGCACTGCCAGAGTCTGTCTGCCCTTTCGGCATCTCGGCAGAGAACTCTTCGGCAGAAAACCCTTCGGACCAGAGCCCTTTAGAGCGTTGTTTCGGCAGAAAGACCAGACCTCCGGCCCTTAGGCCTTCGGCCAGAAGCTCAGCTTCGGCCATCAGTTCGGTCCGGCAGAATAGTCGGTTAGAAATTAATAAATCTTATGTTTTGACAGATTCGAGTCCAACACCGCTTTAGAAAATCAAGTCAAGAAACCCAACCACTCTCAGGTGAATCTCTATATACCATATTTACTCGTATACTTTTAAAGATGCTCATTTCTTTTGAAAAGATGTTTATGAAAATCATCGTATTATTATTTGTTTATGAAAAATGGAATGAAGCACCAACTCTTTCTTATTACATGGATCAAACGGTCGTTTCGGACGACAGGGATATATAACTGAAATGGCGATGAAACAGAACAACATGATCCAACAGCCAAAAAGGCACAACCATCATACTACGAAATGATTCAAAAGAATTGAACTGACAGGTGTACGGAAAATACTAAAGCAAGCCTACGGGCAAATGATGATAAAAGCCTACGAGCAGGATCCTAAGCACAAAGACGCTAATACCGCTCGGTACGAGTGATGCCACTGGGGCAAGTGTGAGATTCCCGGTGATGCCACTGGGGCAAGTGTGAGATTCCCGGTGATGCCTCTGGGGCAGGTTTGAGTTCCCTGGGGATGACACTAAATGCAAGTATTATCACAACAAAACAGAAGAGAAGTACAATATGTCGATTATTGATCTGTTTTACGATTTTAGTACCGTTAATGCATGAAACTTGTGAAATGTTATATATTGATTCACCCTTGCCTTATGCGTTTTCTAACATCCTTTTCAGGTAATCTTGAGGAGTAACTTTGGAGCAGCTTAGTTGTCTTACTATTTTCTTTTCCTTTTGATGTATAGGCCCCGAGCCTACCTTGTTGTAACCCAGTGATTAATGAAAACCATGCACTATTCTGGATTGTTTATTCGCTTCCGCACTCTGTTATTGTTGTTTGGATTCTTCAACTCTTTTATCTTAGGCCTTCGCGAGCTTGCTCGTCGGCCGGTCATGGATTCATCTCGGTAATGGGATGGGTCGTGACAGAAGAGGTATCAGAGCGCGAGTTGATGAATTCCAGAAAACAATCCAGAACTAGGAAAAGCGAGGCACACACGTACTAACCACGAAATCGTTAGAATATAGAAATATCTTATATTGTGAATTTTTGTAGTTATGTCTATTAGCAGTGGCAGCAATTACGTCAGCAGCGACTTCTCCGACAGCGACTCAGAGAGTGACCACGACATAGCCCCACCTCCTGTAGCACCCGAAGAGGAAGAGGGAGAGATATTCGTCATCGGCGAAGCCATCCAAAAACAAGCGCATGTTGATTCCACAACAATCACATCAGACCTCATAGCCCGAGTGGCGGTCAGTTTCGAGGATAGAGCAGAAGGGGAAGTGAGAGCTATGATCAACTACTATCTGCGACTGTTGGGACGAGCTTGCAAGGTGGCAATGACATCCATTGAGAATTGGGAATTCGAACACCTGGTGGAAGGAGCTAGGCATCGCATTCTGCACGGCCACAATGATGAAGATCAACCGGAGGAAGCTATGGAAGAAGAACCCATGGAATGGCACGAGCAGGGATGGGACCTCGACCAAGAAGGAGACCCCGACGAAGAAGAAGAGGAGGATCCAAGCGAAAATGAAGAAGAAGAAGATATCGACATTGATCGCGAGGAATGGATCTATCCGCCCTAGGAGTGGTCGAGTGACCTAGATGACTAGTTGCATTAGCTTCATATCATCTTTTATCATATGTCTAAGTCATGCTTATGTTTTCCTGTTTTAAGGACATCTATTATCGTACGATCAGTAAGGAAAGTTTTTATCTATTATCTCTAACTGCGAGTTTTATGTCAGAATGGTTAACACCCGCACCAACGGTCAGGGGAATCATCAGATCACTGAGCTTCGAGACATGATACGAACGCTAGCTGGAGTCGTACAAGCACAACAAGAAACCATTGAGCAAATGCGGCAGCAACCTACGAACGAACCTCGAGAAAATGAAGCGGTCAACCCCGCCCAACAAGCCAACAATGTAGCAGCTGTAAAAGAATTCCTCAAACTCAAACCTCCGACTTTCTCAGGAGGCATGGACCCGATCAAAGCAAACGAGTGGGTTGCCGAGATAGAAAATAACTTCTGACTTCTTCGATGTTCGGATTTATAGAAAGTCGAGATCAGAGCATACCTTCTCATAGGAGAAGCAAATCACTGGTGGAATCTGAAGAGCATCGCCGAACCCAACATGACTTGGGTACGATTTGTGGAGATTTTCCGAGAGAAATTCATGCCCCGCGCAATGCAGAACGCAAAGCGTCTGGAGTTCGAGAATCTGAAGCAACGAGGAGCTATGACAGTAGCAGACTACGAAGCAGAGTTCACCAACCTCGCAGTCTACGCACCATACCTGGTAGCTAGTGATGAAATGAAGGCCCAAAAGTTTGAAGAAGGACTCAGGCACGAGATCCGGAAGATCGTCCGCCCTTTTCAACTACCGACGTACGGCGAAGTCTTGGACAGAGCCATCCTAGTGGAGCAGGATGTAGATGAAACAAGGCGCTTCAATGAGAGGAAGAGAAGCCAGGCTCAAGGAGGACCCAATCACTTCAAGAAAGACAATTTTGGAAGAAACCAACCACAGAACCCGATGCCACACTCAGGAGGACCAAGACCACCTTGCCCCAAATGTGGGAAAAATCACGGAGGAGAATGCTGGGCCAGAGGACCACCCAAATGCTTCAAATGTGGCAAAGAGGGCCACTTCAAGAGCAACTATCCTGACATAGCCACCGGAGCAAATACTGTGCACGTTGGAGGACAGAGAACCAACACCGACAACCAGGGAAACCGAAACCAGAGGCAGGGAAGAGCTTTCGCATTAGTCCCAGGAGATCCAAGAAACGACGAAGGAATCGTGGCAGGTAGAATCTATATATGCAATCTCCCTACTTATGCGTTATTCGATTTAGGATCCACACATTCGTTCATTTCCAAGTCCCACGCCAGCAAAATTTTAAAGAACCCCGAACCATTAGAATTCGACCTATTGGTGTCCCAACCAATGAGTAAAGGAGTTTTATGCTCAACAGTTTTTCGAAACTGTGAAGCTCATATCGGAGGAGTGTTAGCACTCATAGATTTAATACCCTTAACCATGGCCCATTTCGATGCGATAATCGGCATGGACTGGTTATCTAAGTCCCAACGCAAAGATCGATTGTGCGGCGAAACTCATCACCTTTGAAGCATCAAGAGGAGAAGAGTCCAGACTCCAGGGAGAGAAGATCTCCTCACCACCTTGCTTTATTTCCGTATCGAAGGCTCGACAACTTTTGCAGAAGGGTTGTCATGGATACTTGTGTAGTATCTCTGCGACTCCAGCGAATCAATCCGCAGTTAACGACATCCCTACGGTCCGAGATTTTCCCGACGTATTTCCGGAAGAACTGCCAGGAATGCCCATTGATTGAGAAATCGATTTCTCTATCGATATTATACCCGGAGCTCAACCAATCTCGAAGGCACCCTACAGAATGGCACCAGCGGAGCTAAAAGAATTGAAGACGCAGCTGCAAGACTTGGTAGACAAGAATTTCATCCGGCCTAGTTCATCACCATGGGGAGTCTTATTCGTGAAAAAGAAGGATGGAACTATGCGCCTATGCATCGACTACCGAGAGCTGAACAAGGTCACCATCAAGAACAAATACCCGTTGCCACGAATCGACGACTTGTTCGATCAACTTCAAGGAGCCGAAGTGTTTTTAAAGATCGATCTTCGTTCCGGCTACCATCAGCTTAAGGTCAAGGCAGAGGACGTTGAGAAGACAGCTTTTCGCACAAGGTATGGCCACTACGAATTCTCAGTTATGCCATTCGGAGTTACTAATGCACCCGCAGCATTCATGGACCTCATGAATCGAATCTTCGCCAACCACCTCGACGACTTCGTAATAGTGTTCATCGATGACATCCTCATCTACTCCAAAGACGAAGAGCAACACGCAACTCATCTGACAACCGTACTCCAAATCCTGCGAGAAAAGAGACTCTATGCGAAGTTCAACAAATGCGAGTTTTGGCTCGAGAGCATCCATTTCCTCGGGCACATCATCAACAGAGAAGAAATTTCAGTAGATCCTCAGAAGATAGAGACCGTTTCCAACTGGCCTGCGCCTACCTCAGTAGCGGAAGTCCGCAGCTTCCTAGGACTTGCCGGCTATTATCGACGTTTTGTCAAAGACTTCTCGAAGATCGCCGTACCTATGACGGAACTCACTCGGAAGGGAGAACCCTACATCTGGACCAAAGAACGTGACGAATGCTTTCAAGAATTGAAGAAAAGGTTGACTACAGCACCGGTGTTGACTCTACCCAAAGGAGAAAAAGGTTTTGCAGTCTACAGCGACGCTTCACTCAGAGGACTAGGCTGCGTTTTGATGCAAGAAGGAAGGGTTATCGCCTACGCCTCACAACAATTAAAGCCTCATGAGAAGAGCTACCCCACTCACGACTTAGAGCTTGCAGCGGTCATTTTTGCACTAAAGATTTGGCGCCACTACCTGTACGGGATCACTTGTGATGTCTTCTCTGATCACAAGAGCCTGAAGTACATCTTCACCCAGAAGGAGCTAAACCTCAGGCAACGACGATGGTTGGAACTCATGAAGGACTACGACCTGAACATCCAGTATCATCCCGGGAAGGCCAACGTAGTAGCAGACGCACTCAGCAGGAAAGTGCATCCCTATCTAGCTCACCTTTCGACGATCACGATCGACCCTATCAACATAGAAGAAGCCAAAGCATTCCAGCAGGACGATCCTAAGTTGCGGAAAATCTTAAAGAAGTCAAAAGAAAGATCATGGACGACAACCACAAATCCAGATTCGTAATTTACCCTGGACGAACGAAGATGTATCAAGATCTGAAGAAATCCTATTGGTGGATAGGAATGAAGCGAGATGTTGCGGATTACGTCAGCCGATGCCTCCAGTGCCAACAAGTGAAAGCTATCCGACAGAAGCCAATAGGACTACTCCAGCCGTTACCAATTTCAAAATGGAAGTGAGAGGATATCACAATGGATTATGTCATAGGATTTCCATGATCAACCAAAGGCAACAATGCAATATGGGTTATCGTCGACCGGTCAACCAAATTAGCTCACTTCATACCAATCAAGAATACTTACTCGATGGACCAGATGGCCGCCACCTATGTTCGAGAAATCATTCGATTACATGGAACCCCCGTATCCATCACTTCTAATCGAGACCCGCGCTTTGTGTCAAGATTTTGGAAAGCACTTCAGAAAGCCATGAGAACAATGCTCAACTTCAGCACGGCTTTTCACCCACAGACAGATGGACAATCCGAGAGAACGATTCAGACTCTAGAAGACTTACTTCGGGCATGCACGTTGGAATTCCAAGGGAGCTGGGAGGAGCACCTACCATTAGTAGAGTTCGCGTACAACAACCATCAAGCAAGCATTGGGATGTCACCATTCGAAGGCTTGTACGGAAGAAGATGTCGATCACCGGTATGCTGGGCAAAAGCTGGAGAAACAGAACTTACAGGACCAGAGATTGTGCAAGAGACTACGCAAAAGATCAAGCTGATTCAGGAACGATTGAAGACAGCCCAAGATTGACAGAAGAGTTACGCAGATACGCGACGAAGGGAACTTGAATTTCAAGAAGGCGACCAAGTATTTCTAAAGGTATCACCCACAAAAGGCGTCATCAGATTTGGGAAGAGAGGGAAGCTGAATCCTCGCTATATCGGACCGTTCAAGATTCTCGAAAGAATTGGGCTAGTAGCTTACCGTCTGGAGCTTACACCAGAATTGGCCAACGTCTACAACGTCTTCCACGTATCGATGCTTCGTCAATATATTCCAGATCCGTCTCATGTGTTTACCCGACCACCGATCCAGATCCAGGAGAACCTATCCTATGAGGAGCAACCAGTCAGAATTTTGGATTGACAGGAAAAGCAGCCCAGGAGCAAGACTATTCTGCTAGTGAAAGTCTGGTGGGAAACCAATCGGGCAACGAGGCCACTTGGGAGAAAGAGACCGATATGCGCCAGAAGTATCCACATTTATTTACATAAGGCATAACTTTTAAAACCACACCTTGTATCTGTTAGATTTATAGAAAGTTTGGGGACCAAACTCCTATAAGTTGGGGAGGATGTAAAACCCCGTCCCATGGTTGTCTATCCTTAAGTTCAGAAATTACAAAATTCGATTTAGAAACCTAAGGTTGAGGAACTGGCAAAGGCAATGCCCGGCCATGAGGCCTTCGGCCCAGCCCCAAGGAGACTCGAGCAGAAGCCGCGCTGAATCAAGAACTGCCGAGCAGTCAGACTGCCGATCAGAAGGACCCCCGGGCAGCCGAACAGCCGTGCTGCCGGCTTGCCGAACAGTCACCCTATCGTATTGCCGAGCAACCCAAAATGCTTAAGGCTAGCCCTTCGGCCATCTCACCCTTCGGCACTTCCTACCCTTCGGCCATCTCACCCTTCGGCCAAGTCAGACAAATAGGAAGAGACAAAACCCGACCAAAAGTACAAAGAATCTCTGCAAAAGCTGAAATTCCGAGATTCCCGCCAAAAGCTGTCACCACTAGGAATCCCGCCGTAAAGTTGTCGGGAATATCGGCCGGTCGGCTGACACCACAACCGGACAAACGGCGCGCGGCTAAAAGCTGCAGCTGCCAGTATATCAGGTGGGCGCCGCCCACCGGTCGGCCAGAATCTTTTTGGTGCCAAACGACCCCCCAACCCTTCAGCCTATAAATAAGGACCCCGAGACCCTTCAAACCTCGCACCACCAAATCCTCCAGAGCATTCTTATTCTCCGTTTCTCTCTCTAGAAGTGTCCGAATACTTCACCGTCCGAACACTTCACCGTTCGGCACTTCACCGTTCGGCCAGGACCACAAAGTCCTTACTTGTCCAATCAGCCGGTCAAGCTTCCCCATAGTGTCCGGCCAGCTCTTTGCCGAACACTTCCCGAGCAGAGAAGTTCAAGTCTTAGTTCAACCGAACCATTCTCCGGTCAAGTTTCAGCTCAGCGACCACCCATGCCAGGAGCTCGGGTAAACTCTTGACCCCCTTCGGTTCACCTTGTCATTTTCTGTTCGGCAAGTCCTTCGAAGGACTGAGCCGCACTAAATGCCGACCTATTAGTTTCTTTAGCTTCTACCAAGGCACCCCAGCGTCTTTATTTTAGTTCGGCCGTAACACCCAGTGCGCGACACTTAGCTATAATAAGACCGATAATTCCTTTGGCCTTCGGCCGGACCATTTTTTCTGTTCGGGTGACCTGTCCGGACCATTCCCGCACAAGTCTGATCCTTTCCAGTACCACTGCCGACGTCCCTCACTGCCGGAGCACAGGTGCTCGGCAAAAAGGACCACCTTTTGATGCCTTAGTTTTAGCTCGGCTATACCTCCAACTGTTCGGGCAGATAGCCCTAAGACTTCCCGACCACCTCCAAGATTCTTTCGACCAGCCTTAGCAACCGAAGCACTTTTCCCCGCACTGCCAGAGTCTGTCTGCCCTTTCGGCATCTCGGCAGAGAACTCTTCGGCAGAAAACCCTTCGGACCAGAGCCCTCCAGTTGAAAAGCCATCAGTGGACTCTCGTCTGAGCGTTGTTTCGGCAGAAAGACCAGACCTCCGGCCCTTAGGCCTTCGGCCAGAAGCTCAGCTTCGGCCATCAGTTCGGTTCGGCAGAACAGTCGGTTAGAAATCAATAAATCTTATGTTTTGACAGATTCGAGTCCAACACCGCTTTAGAAAATCAAGTCAAGAAACCCAACCACTCTCAGGTGAATCTCTATATACCATATTTACTTGTATACTTTTAAAGATGCTCATTTATTTTGAAAAGATGTTTATGAAAATCATCGTATTATTACTTGTTTATGAAAAATGGAATGAAGCACCAACTCTTTCTTATTACATGGATCAAACGGTCGTTTCGGACGACAGGGATATATAACTGAAATGGCGATGAAACAGAACAACATGATCCAACAGCCAAAACGGCACAACCATCATACTACGAAATGATTCAAAAAAATTGAACTGACAGGTGTACGGAAAATACTAAAGCAAGCCTACGGGCAAATGATGATGAAAGCCTACGGGCAGGATCCTAAGCACAAAGACGCTAATACTGCTCGGTACGAGTGATGCCACTGGTTCAAGTGTGAGATTCCCGGTGATGCCACTGGGGCAAGTGTGAGATTCCCGGTGATGCCTCTGGGGCATGTTTGAGTTCCCTGGGGATGACACTAAATGCAAGTATTATCACAACGAAACAAAAGAGAAGTACAATATGCCGATTATTGATCTGTTTTACGATTTTAGTACCGTTAATCCATGAAACTTGTGAAATGTTATATATTGATTCACCCTAGTTTTGACTTATGCGTTTTCTAAATTCCTTTTCAGGTAATCTTGAGGAGTAACTTTGGAGCAGTTTAGTTGTCTTACTATTTTCTTTTCCTTTTGATGTATAGGCCCCGAGCCTACCTTATTGTAACCCAGTGATTAGTGAAAACCATGCACTATTCTGGATTGTTTATTCGCTTTCGCACTCTGTTATTGTTGTTTGGATTCTTCAACTCTTTTATCTTAGGCCTTCGCGAGCTTGCTCGTTGGCCGGTCATGGATTCATCTCGGTAATGGGATGGGTCGTGACAGTCTCTGCGTGCGAAGTCAATCCATTTCATGAAAATTGCTTTAGTCATCCAATTCATTTAGTGGAAACATCATGGATGATCCAGAGATTCTGGGGTCAATGCTATGTCTTCCAAAACTTCATTTGTGAATCGAACCCCTGACCTACATGCCACACTGTGCTAGCTTTACCGCTACGTCCGGTCCGCCTTTCAACTTGGCTGTTGATTATATACTCAGGAAAAATGAATGAATAATTTATATATATATACCCAAAAGCTAGATACTTATGAGTAAATCTTTTACAAAATATTATTTATATTGTAATCCAAGTTTGCGAGCATAATCGAGCCAAATATTATTATGCTCAAATTCGGGTCATTTATTAAACAAACTTATATCGATGCTTGAGTTCGATTTGTTTAATAAACAACTCTAATTCGAAGGAGATCTTAATGAATCAAGCCTCGAGTAGTTACACACGACTCGATTCATTTGCAGGCCTAAGCGGGAGTAACACTAAAAGAAGTGATAGGCAGAAGTTGTTGTAGTCAACTTGTAGGGCTTGTTCAAGGCTGGTCAGTTCTTGTGTGCTTCGAATGGAGCTTTTCTTTTCTTATCTGCTCTCAATCTTTTTCTTTCATCTTTTGTACATGGTTGTTACCCGATTGGAAATTACTCTTAGCATGATTTTATCTACCCATCCCCCGAAATGAAGGTGTTCGAATCTAGGATTGGGCCAATTCGTGTTCTTGTTTTCTCATCGTGCAGTGTTTACTTCTTAAGTGTACAGATATGGTGATTTGGAAAAACAAAAATCTAGACCGCTAAAACTATAGACCTATATTCTCTTTCATTTAAAAAATAGCTTTTGTAATTGATATCATTTATTTCAGGAAACCTCTGGAGCATTTCTTGAAGGCTGTGGATGAAGTGTCAGTGAAGGATATTGCTTCCATTGCTGAAAAGCTTATTTCTTCCCCTCTCACGATGGCATCTCACGGAGACGGTAATTACATGTTTCACTAGTATTGTTATGAGTTTCGTCCGTTCTTTTCGGCGAAAGTTTTCCCTAATTTCTTTTAATCCTTGTATCCAGTGGTTAATGTCCCGAGCTACGACACAGTTAGCAGCAAGTTCCGTCCATAACGCAATTGCTTAACGCCGGGGAGTCGCCACATCTTTTATCATTGATTCTTAAGCACTGCAGTGCATATCTTTGGATTGTCTTGCATCTGATAGTGTGGAAAATAAGAAGATACTTCACTTCTTTTTTGATATAATCTTGTGATGATGCTGGTAAGTAACTTTTTGATACTAAATTCCTTCTTGTATGCCTTTGACAGTGTAATCACAAATTTCATTATTTACTGAGAAAAATGTCAGTTTCTGTTTATATCCAATATCCAATCTGAAGAGCGAATCCGGTAAAGCTATCCCATTATGGCATGTAGGTCACGAATTCGTTTCATGCGGGAGCTTTGTGCTGCACTGAGTCGCCCTTTTTAATCCAAGATCCAATCTGTAAATTGCTTCATTGGTATTTCTTTCATAATTATGATGGCATGCAGCATTCTTCTTACAGTTGATTTGTGTTTGATGTCGTGGCGAGTACATATAATCAGGTTTGGCAGGGCAAGCATCATAATTTGTGGAGCAAGACTACGAACATATATACTTTTGGACATAGAAGTGGACACCAATGTGTTCAAAACCGTCCGATGCATGTGGGCCTTTTATTATTTTGTGGACTTCATATGCATCGGTCGGTTCCGGACACATTTGTGTCCACACATCTGTGTCCGAGTCTGTTTAAAGTCTTTTCCTAATATGTGAGTAGAAAATATACCTCCGTGTTTCATATCCTCTGTTCCACATCCTCTGTTCCATATCCTCTGACAATAGTCTCAAGCTCAAGCACCCACCTCTCCAACGCTTTTTCCTCCATTTTCCTCGGGCTGTTTTGTGTGGGGCCTATCTCGGGACTACATACGAATAATCTAAATTGTTCATAATTTTTAAAATAATATTTTATGTAATTTTGTAAAGAAATTAGCGTAATTGAATAGTTTTGAATTTAATTTAATCAGGCGAAAAACTTTAGAATGAAAAAGTAATTTTTGGATGAAGAATTTATAGCTATTTGATTTCGTTAATTTTTTTAGAATTATTTAAAATATTATTTTACAATTCATGATCGGTTCAGTGAGTTTTGTGCACCCATTTTGCATCCAGAAAGACTGCTTAAGACTAACATAACATAATTCATGGAGCCTTTAATTGTTGAGGGTACGAGCGAGGGAAAGATTTAAGACAGATCTAACCTTTGACAATATGTACAAAGTGTCTGCTCTTATAAAACTATTGAAATAATGTCTACTTATACCGTCAAAAATTGAGGAGTTAAATGGACGTTTTGTTGCGGTATTATACCTTCAAATTAAAGTCAAAAGACATCAGAAAGGATATACTTAAAAGCTCAAATTACTTTGTGCATATTATCATACTTGTTTCATTCAGCATTCAGAGCATCATTATTACTTAAGACTTTCATTTTGACATGGTAAATTATTTGAAAGAATTTGGAGTTTGAATCCTCCGTGTTTGGTTGTGGTTTATAATATTAGTTTTGCAGAAAACTTCTATTAGTTTTTTATGAAAATAAAAACACAGACATTTTTACGTCATAGAAATGAATGTTGAGACTTTGAAAATATTTTTCTTTCTGAATAAATTGTGTTCTTTAACGAAAAAAATCAAGAGAACATGTTTCAAAATAGAATGATGAATCAAAGAATTTTTCCAGAAAGTGTTCTTCCAAACTAGTTTTGCAAATTGCAACTAGAACAGAAATGTTATACTGCTTGGGTGGATGTCACCGAGTCGCGATTTTGGACATATATTAGCACACGCACCACACACAAGATTGCAGATATTGGATGCGCGATGCCAAATTAATAACCAGAGGTTTTAAGAAAATATGTGCTTTGATTTGAATCAATGGCAGGATGAAGAAATGGTGATGAATTTTCACAGGTCAATAGAGTGAACAAGAAGCAAGAACCAGAATTAGATGAACCTAACATGAATTTTACTTACTTTCATTAGTATGTTGATGCCCATATTTACATGACTAAAACCAAAATATTACTCTAAACTTCTTAACTACCCATCTCCCCATTTGAAAGATTTCATCTCAGCTACATAAAATACTATATATCTAACCCTAAACAAAAAAGGTCCCCTCTCCATGAACAATACCATATTTTTAGGTCATCTACAACAGACTTAGGCTTTAGATATAAGTAACTTGTTGTACCAATTTTATGCAGACTTGTGCAGAGAATATTTTTAGGCCATCTACAACAGATTTGGATTTTTTTTGTGTAAGGAACCTACAATAACCTCACATTCTCGAAATATGTAACTTGGGCCTATACATAACTGGTTAGCATCTTTAACCTATCTAACATATATGAAAAAGATAATTGATTCTGTCATGCAATCAAACAATTAAAAGAATTAATATTATTGAAAACTGATGTTTTATTTCATACCTTTAAAAAGTCCTGTCAAATTATTAAGCATTCTTTTTTTTATTAAATGATTTTGAAAAAAATATAAATGAAAACACAATGCTAGTTATTAATTACTTGGATTATGTAAATAAAACATTTTGCACTTTGAGTAGTGCAAGTCTTTTCCTTGCTTGGTGTCAATGTTTAAAAAATGAAATATGTCTATTAAATGGAAAAAATGAATGTCTTTTTCAAATGGTGAAAGTATATATATATGTTGGAAAATTTGATATTTTCGGGTGAATTGAATTGACAGTTGAAAGTCCTTGAAGCAATCGATGCAATTACTCCTAGATAATTCAGTTACGATATACATGATGATGTCATTCATGGCTCCTGTTTATGGCCATTGAAGATCCAAAATTGATGACCAATTTCAGTTTTGATTGCTTATTCAAAATTAAATTTATGGCTATTGATGGGGGTATTCAATTTGATATTCATTTCTAAGATGTATATATTGAGTCTATAACTGTCTCTGAGAAGACAGAACAACACACACAACCACAAAATATCTCAAAATTCTA
>NMUG010004403.1:0-13896 GCA_002855965.1 Monotropa hypopitys | reverse complement strand
TTCTTTTATTCATATCAAAACTCAATTCATCTCTTTTATCTCTTTTTACATTACAAAACTCATTTCATCTCTTTTTCTCATTTTAATACTCATTTCTCTTCCCATTTTCCATCTCTTTTTATTTGTTTTACAAAATAATAATTTACTCTCTTTGCACCTTCCAAAACTCATCTTTGGATTATGAATCCATAATATACTCTGTCATAGGATCTATACGGATCCATCTTAATCCCATCTCAATCTCATCTCAAACTACAATATCCCAGGGTCATTCAATCTGTTGATCATACGTTATGATAGTAATGTAACCCTGTGAAACATTCCAAATAAGTACATCAGGGACCGCTCGTCGTCCGTCCCAGCGGCCACACTAGGCCCTGAATAGACAAAAAACTCATAAACTCTCGACACAAAGCCCAGAGTGGGCACAACCCTCGACATCAACCCCAAAATGGATTTCAAGGCTATGATAGTGTGATCAGAAATCTCTTTGAATAATTATAAAATCTATTTCCCCTTTCTTATTTTCTTCACAAATCACATAAATCTCATTTCAATATTTCTTTCATAAAATCTCTCTTAAAATCTCTTTCTCATTCTCTTTTCAAAATCTCTCTTTACTCATTCTCTTTCCAAACTACTTGATCAAAATCTCTTTCTCCTCACTAATCTCTTTCTCAAATCTCTTTTCAAAATCTTTTTTTAAACATTTCTCTTTTAACTCATTACAAAATCTCCTCTTTTTAATGATAAAACTCATTTTATTTCCTTTTATGAAACTCATTCTCTTATTCCTTATAAAAACCCTTTTCTCAACACTCTTTTCGCAAAACCCTTCCTCTTTTCATTTCCAAAATTCATTCTTTTTCTCCTTTACCCTTTTCATAAAATTATTTTCAAAATCCCATGATCCATAGTTTTTCTTATCTTTTAAACATTTCCCAAACTCAGATTTTTTCTCTAAACGCTCTAAACTACAAATTTCTATACGTACTCACCTGGCTAATAGAGTAGCCTACTCAATTTGTTTGTCCTTGCGTGGTGCCACGGATGACGAAGCTCTCTCTAATCCAATTTCTGGCGAATTCACCGGCCACCACGGAACCACCGCAACACCTACCCGAACAACGGGAAAAAAAGTTAACACAGCCGAAAAAATCATCCATCAACACCAGCACAACCTAACCTCGAACTCATCCCCCACACACACCGCACACACACAACAACACTTGCACATACACAGCCACACACCTGCACACACACAGCCACACACCTGAACACAATCGAACACACACAGCACCAGCCACACACAGCACCAGCCACACACCCCGTCCCACGACACACACACACCACACAGCATACATGCATGTCGCACAGCACATACAGACGCACCATGCGTACACACACAGTCCATGCACCTACATACAGCCACGGCACACACATCGCACCACACAGCCGCAAACCATCGCCGCTCCGCCACGTCTTCGTTCAACCTCCGTCCGACGATCGTTGTTGTCCTATGAAGCATGGGTACCGGTAAGAGATACGGGTACGGTACGGGTACAAGAAATGCCAGCAATCTAAAAAAGTAGGGTACTGGTACGGCAGGGGTACGACAAATTACTTATATATTTATTTATTATTTTACTATGTTTCATTCCATAAAATAAATATAAAACTATTTTACAACCAAAAAGAGAGAAATAAAAGTTTAAAAGTTCATATATCAAGTTCAACATGCCTAGATCAAAGCAATAATTAGTTTGCAAAAAAAATAACAGTTCTCTTCTCATAAGAATTTATTTTATATGAATAAAAATGAAAAATAATTAGAAAATCAAATACAAAATAAGTTTGTAAACAGTGATTATCACTCCAGTTCTCATTAGATATTGAACAACGCGAGAAAAAGAGAAACTAACGACTAAGGACTGATGTCAGTCACTGATGGAATCAGTTATCGGTCTCAAGTCTTGAGCGTATCTTCTAACTTATGACGTCCGATTGTAAATATAGAGCTAAATAGCATACGTGGTCTATTCATGTCTAAGAGAATGAGAATTACACATGAGTCCAAGACTATTAGGTTTGTTCATTCATATTTTTTTAAATGCAATGTTCCCCAAACGTACCCATAAAAGTACCCACGAAGTACCACTACCGTACCCATTTAAGTCAAAAGTACCTGGTACGTTTTTGAAGTACTCGGTACGTTTTTGAAGTACCCATTGTCGTACCCGTACCCATGAAGTAACTGGTACTCGTACGGCGCCATTTTTGGAGTACTCGTGCTTCTTAGTTGTTGTCCCATCTCCTCTCTTCCATGTGATCTCTCTCTCTACGTGTTCTGGCCGTGAGTTTCTCGTTGGATTTTGTTTTTGGCTATTGTTACAAATTGTTTTACACGTATTGATTTGGGAATTTGTGGTTGTATGCAATATTAGCTGTGAATTCGTTCTTATCTTCTCCTTTTTTAATTTTTATTAGCTAAATTACATTTACCCCCTCGAATTCTTCCTCAATTGCAATTCAAGGCCCATAATTTATTAGACAATTATAAAGCCTTGAACTCTCTTTAGATGTTTTATTTTAACCCAATTTGAATATATTCTCTTAATCTCTTTTTATTCTATTATTAATTTAATTAACTCTTAATTAATGCATAATTAAGATGCATGTCTCAAAACTCTTCCCCGCTTAAAGAAATTTCACCCCAAAATTTACATGCATATTTAAATTGAATAGATACGAATAATTCCCATTACATTCATCACCCAATACCTATTATAATTGTCTAAACACAAGACTCCATATTCATGTAAGCATAACGTTTTCCCCATACATATCACACATATCGCACTACTCTTACTCTTTTTCCACATAACACAACACATAAATCACTACACATGCACCCCAGTTCGATAACCGAATAACATCAAAGGTTTGATTTGAGTGGATCATTCCCAAATCAATTCACACATGTCCATCATATACCACATAACCCAAGAAATATACACACTCCCACCAAGATGCATACGTGTCAAGTCTCAAATCAATATAGGCATAACACTATATTTACACCAAATCTATACTCCACATGCATCCACCACAATTATTCGCGTACTTTCTATTTTATTCCAAACTTTTGATAGTGTTAATAAAAGTCTCAATATCGTCTGAACTCATATCATATTTTAAAATATATACATTTTTAAAATTTTCATTATTTCAGAACTTTTACCATTAAATTCTTACTCGATCTCTTTATCCCTTATTTCCAAAAAAAATCTTTCAAGACTTTACCCATGTGATCTATGAGTTTATAGATAGCCCAAATTAATAGATCTAAATCTGTATCACGTATACTCTTAATAATTTTCATTAATTAATGCATTACTAAGATGCAGGTCTCATCTCTCACTTCGGATTATAACACTGCTCATAATAAGGCATGTGTGGAGGCCGGACATAGGCTTTAAGGGACCGGATCCGTCACCATGAGGCAGATGCCCTCACGGGCCCTGAAGGGTCCTCTGGCACCCCGACCCGTCGGACTTACGGGCCATCGGCGAATACCTTTCGGCGAAACACCACATACATTCCACGCTTCAGTCTGGGCTTGTCGGACAAACGGCCACTGACCTCCGGCTACCATGCTGATCGGTAGAGCACCAGTACTATCCTTGTGGCAGGGATACGGCTCCAGGCCGACCGGTCCCCTAGCGGAGGGGTCACCCTTCGGCAATACATCAGCACAGAGTGCCTCAAATGCCTTCTCGTGGGCCCCCCATCGTACGGCCAACCTGGCCCACCAAAGGCACCGGCCCATTTGGCCTACCGCGTGCACCATTCGGGCCTCGTGTTGCACGGGGGAGCCCACGACGCGCGGTCCACGCACCAATCTTGAGCCCCAACTCAACCTTTCCCTATAAATACCCCCTAAGGGGTACTGTTCACGGGACCTGATCCCCAACAATCACCGTCCGGCCTCACCTCGCTACTTTCTGTCTGATCTACGAAAGAAAAAGACTAACTCAAGCATCGGAGGCCCCGTTGGTCACGACCGGCCGGCGGGCACTAACCCTTGTTTTATATGAGCCAAGCAGGAGGACCCCGTTTTCTCTTTGCAGGGACCAACGCAAGCTTCCGGACTTCCAACCGACGACCAGCAACTAAAGGACCGGCTGTCGGAAAATTTTTATCTGGGAACGAGCCACCACAATTGGCGACTCCGCTGGGGAAAGCAAACCTCAACCTTGGTGGCAACCTAACCCTTGTTCCTCACTCTAGACCCCTCCAAACCTCCCTCAATGGAAGACGTGAATACCACACCGGTGAACCAAGATGCCACTCTCCCCCTCATATCCCCTCAGCCACAGCAGCACGTCTCTCTGGAACTCTTTGCCTCTCCCTACGGACTAACGCCGGAGCTCGGTTCGGCCTATGCAGCGGCCATGGACCGGATGCTCAAAGAGAAGGATGCAGAGATTGCATATCTGAGAGACCAGGTGGCCAAAGTTGTCGGTGCTGCGGGTTCGGCCTCACGGTCTTCAAAGCGGAGGCCTGACAGACACCGTTCGAGAAAAGACCGAGAACGCAAAGGAAAAAAGGTGGCCAGGAGACAGGCCTGCCGAACGGCCAGGCTGGAGGAAGATGATGGGCGGCGCACCAGACGTCGTGAATCCCCCTCCAGTGGACGGTCCTTAGGGACATCATCTGTCCCGCTATACATATATGAAGGGGAAATTCGTTGAGGTCCACCTGCGTGACCTCCATGACCTGCTGCCGGTTCCGAAGGAAATTGGCCACCCAAGGGAGAGACCCCACCACCATCACAAGAGAGAAGGGGGGCATCGTCATCGTTCCCCGACATCAGACGATGATAGAAGGGAGCATCGGCGCCACCGAAGGGACCACCATGCTGACTGTCCAATCGGACAGGCCTTTCACGCTGTCGATGCTCATCTAGAGCAGCTCAGTCTCTCTCCTTTCTCCCGAGCTATCGATCCGGCCACCCTCCCTTCCGACTTCGATCTACCGAAGTTTACAAGATATGATCCGAAGACTGACGCCTACACCCACCTAATCTACTTCCGCCAGATCATGGCACTCTATTCCTCGAGTGATGTCGTATTGTGCAAGGTCTTCCCAACGAGCCCTGGCATCCAGGGCTCACTATGGTTCAACAAGCTCCCGTCCCAGTCTATCCGGAGCTTCAGGGATCCGGAGTGAGCCTTCCTAGCTTGCTTCGTCACCAGCGACAGGTTGAAGAAGGAGGTTGATTCCCTAATCAGCCTCAGAAAGCATCTGGATGAGATGCTCCGGCAATATGTCGACCGTTACTGGGAGCTCTACAACGACATCTAGAACTGCGACCAGGGGATCGCCACCTCCTCCTTCAAGCTGGGCTTAGAGTCTGAGAGTCCCATGCTCCGGGAGCTTATGCTCCATCCCGCAGAGAACATGGACGACCTCATGCAAATGATAGACAAATTCTGCCAGCTGGAGGATCTCCTGGCCGAGTGTGCCTCTGTCCGGACCCCTCAAACCAAACATACCCCCGTCCAGCATAATCGGAGGCAGATCAACGTTGTGAAGACGGGAGAAAGTAAGGCGCCAAAACCAGGACTATGTGGCGGAAACAACTTTTTTCACGGAGCCAATCTACATCGTTCTCCGGCAGATCAGGGATGAGCCCTTCTTCAGGGAGCCGGACCACAAGATCGGGGGCGGGCATCCCAACGGAAAGGCATACTGCTCCTACCATAGGGAGAAAGGCCACTACACAACAGCATGTCTCCCCTTCAAAGCTTAACTGGAGCATCTGGTCCGCCAGGGCCACCTTGAAAGATGGGTCGACCGACGTAGGACTCTGGTGGCCAGACCCAACGCTGCTCAGGCGCTTCCGGCCGATGAAAACATCCTCGTCATCCCGTGACCTGCTACATGCTCCGGCGGCTCCTTGCCAGAACGACCGACGGGTTTGCCCAAATTTAACTTTGTAACTCTTCTCCTTTGGCAATCAATGAAGTATATCTTTGCGTTTTTCTGTCTGTCTGGTGCCTTTCACTTCTATCTCAGGTCTTCGCACCGTGGCTCCGGCAGGCGCAAGCTTTGGGCTTGGTTATAACATGTCGTCCACTCTATGGCTCTGGATTATGATGCTCGTCCATCCCTATGGCTCTGGATTATGATGTCCATCCATCTTCCAAGACCGACCGTCTGGCTTGGTCGGGTTGCTGCAATAGAGACTATGGCTCTGGATTATGATGTTCATCCATCCCTATGGCTCCGGATTATGATGCCTGACCATCTCTATGGCTCTGAATTATGATGTCCATCCATCTTCCAAGACCGATCGTCTGGCTTCACCGGGTCGCTGCAATAAAGACTATGACTCTGAATTATGATGTTCATTAATCCCTATGGCTCTGGATTATGATGTCCGACCATCCCTATGGCTCTGGATTATGATGTCTATCCATCCCTATGGCTCCGGATTATGATGTCCGACCATCCCTATGGCTCTGGATTATGATGTCTATCCATCCCTATGCTCCGGATTATGATGTCTGTCCATCCTTGTGGCTCTGGATTATGATGTTCATTCATCCCTATGGCTCTGGATTATGATGTCTGTCTATCCCTATGGTTCTGGATTATGATGTCCATCCATCTTTCAAGACCGACCGTCTGGCTTGGCCGGGTCGCTGCAATAAAGACCGACCGTCTGGCTTGGCCGGGTCGCTACATTCAAGACCGACCATCTGGATTATGGGATTGTCTCTTATATGTCCGGCATCAGCTCCGGAACTCTCCCCCTCTTTATGGGGCTTTCTCTATATGATCGGCACCAATCCGGACCTCTTCCCCTTGTTACGGGGTTATCTTATGTGCGGCATTCCCCAGACCATTACTACTGACGGAGCCGTTTCTTCATAATCGGGCTCCTCAATCTCTATCCCTCCGAAATTCTATCAACTATCGAGGGATCTATTTTTATCCGACTGACTCCGGATCCGTCGGCCAGATATCCCCCGACCAAAGAGGTAAACTTCAAAAAATTAAGATTTTTATTAACAAGTATTTTTCAGACAAATACAATCAAATCTACGGATGCTCCGGTGGGAATACCTTCGGTATGTCAACAGCAAGCTCCCTATCTGGGAGCTCCAGGAGAGGAACCTCACACTCTGGCACGTGTACGTCAGCCCGGAAAGGTGAATCCTCAGGTACTCCTGCGGTGTCGAGTGCCATCTTCCACGCTTCGTTAAAGGCCAGGTTGTAGCATCCCCTGAAGCAGACCGTATGAGCTTCGGGGCATACTTTATGCATCTACCGGCAATATTCCTCTACGGCGTCGTTGAAACCCTCAACGTATGCTTTGGTGTCTGCGTCGGTCACGGCATTCTGAAGCCTCTCTTCAAAGTCCATATACTGTTGAAGGCCATCACCAGCCCCGGCAAGCATCTTCTTTAGCTCGGCCTGTTCAGCCGATACCTCCTCGATCTGCCGAAAGAGGAGGTTCTTCTGGGCCTCTACAGCCTCAAAACTGGCTTGCATCGCGCGAGCCCGATTCTCCCGCTTCCATGCCTGTTGGAGCACCGATTAAGTACATCTATATAGTCCGGCGAAGCTGTGGCAGGCATGCAAAACCATAAGCTGTCATCAGTAAAGTTCAGAAGCAAAGTCCGGCCAGAGCAGGGGATGGTTACCTTTATGAGGCATGTCCCGGCGTGGTCATAGATATGCTCCACTCCGGCCGGTAGGGCCCTCATATCAGCCGGCAGTTGTAGCGCCCGGAGAAGGGGGTGCACGACCCATGGATCAGCGTTCACGCTGTCCGTCGTCAGGACAGGCCTTCTGTTGTACTTGCGATCTGCACGAAGAAAGCAAGGTTAGATAGAGTCGAGCGCAAGAATATCTAAACTAAAGACCGAGCTCCCACCTGGATTGCCTGGTCAGTACAGGGTGCCGACGCTCTTCGTCCGGATCAAAGTTGTAATCGCCGAAAAGCTGGAGATAAAGGTTCCCCATCTTTCTGAGTCCGGCAACCTCGTGAAGATATCCCCGTACGGCTTCCGGGCGGCAAAAAAGTACCTACCAGACGCTCGATTCCGGGAGAGAGAGAGAGAACAAATCCATCAAGTCCGGCACAAAAAAATTCTAGACCCTCCCTTTCGTGCAGTGCCCGGATACAGCCAATGATCCGGTAGCCATTCACCGACAGCTGATTGGGTGCAAGCTTGAACGAAAACAGGAATTCCCAAAGGAAGGGGGAGAATGGAATTTTTAATCGCCCTTCGGTTACGGCCATCAAGGGAACCGTCACATGCTCCGCCGCATAAGCAACCTCAGATCCCACTTCTACGAGAGTCACCGAGTTTGGGATTTCATACCGACGGGAGAATTCTTCAAATTCAGACGGTATCCCGAGAAAATAATCCAGATAAGGGCAGGGCCGATCTCCACCAGGCGCCCTGATCAAGCCCCACAGGGCCGTGTTTGGCCGGCCACCCAGGGCTACGTATGTAGGTTCATTCTCGTCCGAAAAGTGCCGGACGATATTGGTTCGGCGACCAGCTTGTGGCTGCCTCGCGGCGGAGGCCTCCGGAGTAGAAAATCCAGCCGGAGTAGACGTTCTCGAGCTAGCATCAGGATTTGACCCCTCCGGACTCAACCGGAAGAGCGACTCCGAATCAGGGCTTGAAGAAGAGGAAAGGACGGTAATCACCTAATCCATGCTGATTAAAAGGATGCAGTTGACGAAGGATGAGAAGCTCTCCGGAGACTCCGTGCACGCAAAGTAAAGTTCCGAGCGTCCTGCAAAAATCTATTTATAGGCCCCGCCCAGGTACGAAACACAGTTGTCAATATAAATTTTTACGCAAGTTCTGAGGCGTACCGTTTAACCAACGAATCGGGGCGCAACACACGGCAAAACGTTGACGTCCGTATTTAATTATTGCACTGCTACCTGTCAGGTGACGTCAGTGTAAGCCTTGACGAGACTGTCCCTCCGAAGCATAGTGTCCGGCATTCTAGGATCAATCTTTTCCAACAAATTAAGAAAGATTGAGGGGCTATTGTGGTGGACGGACCTAGGTTTTAAGGGACCGGACCCGTCACCATGAGGCGGATGCCCTCACGGGCCCTGAAGGGTCCTCCGGCACCCCAACCCGTCGAACTTACGGGCCTTCGGCGAATACCTTTCGGCGAAACACCACATACATTCCACACTCCAGTCTGGGCTTGTCAAACAAACGGCCACTGACCTCCGGCTACCATGTCGGTCGGTAGAGCACGAGTACTATCCTTGTGGCAGGGATACGTCTCCAGGCCGACCGGTCCCCTAGCAGAGGGGTCACCCTCCGGCAATAAACCAGCACAGAGTGCCTCAAATGCCTTCTCGCAAAGCCCCCGTCCGTACGACCAACCCGGCCCACAAAAGGCATCGGTCCATTTGGCCTACCACGTGCACCATTCGGGCCCAGTGTCGCATGGGGAAGCCCACGACGCACGGTCCACGCGCCAATCTTGAGCCCCAAGCCAACCTTTCCCTATAAATACCCCTAAGGGGTACTGTTCACGGGACCTGATCCCCGACAATCACCATCTGGCCTCATCTCGCTACTTTCTGCCTGATCCACAAAAGAAAAAGACTAACTTAAGCATCAGAGACCCCGTTGGTCACGACCGACCGGCGGGCACTAACCCTTGTTTTACAGAAGCCAAGCAGGAGGACCCTGTTTTCTCTTTGGAACCAACGCAAGCTTCCGGACTTCCAACCGACGACCAGCAACCGAAGGACCGGCTGTCGGAAAGGTTTTAGCTAGGAACGAGCCACCACAGCATGCACCAAGGACAAGCTCTATACTCTTTTCTCCAAACTCAACGACACTCTATTGTCCACAGTCCAGCTGACTCCACTAGTCTATAGAACCTCTAAACCTCAGTTCTGATACCACAAAATTTGTCACGTCTCAATCCTGATAATTGTAGAGCCAATCATCTAGGAGTGACACGTGGCAGATTCATACCATCCCAACTCTCTAATCACAACCACAACTCACAAAATAAAAACTGCTGACAAAAATAAAAATATTTCATAACTCAAATGATGATACATACTCCAACTCAACTCTGATACAGACTGAACTCAAATCAACACGGCTCAACTTAACACAGGGCGACAAGCCCTGGCTCAACCCACATTGATGTACACATATAAGTACAACTCAACTCTGATACAACAATGATAAGTAAAAACTCTCTGACTCAACAAACTCAACTGTTGACCATGAACCACTGATAGACTCCCTCACGCTCTACTGCAACAGCTGGACTAGACTGAACTAACCTCAATCACCTAAAAGAAGTGAGCAAAAACTCGTTAACTCGACGGCTCGGTGAATACCATAGAAAAGCATAATAAAAAGAAGCAAAAATAGCTATAGATCACAATATTTCTCAAAACATGTCTCTTTTGAAATACTCTTTTCTCAATATAGAAAACTTCTCTTTTAAAATCACTTTTACAAAAAAAAAATTTAAACCTCTGAAACTTCTTTATTCTTTTCAAAACTCTTTCCCAATTTTCTATCAACTCATTTCCCATATTTCTCTTTTCCTTCTCGAAACAATTTCATTTCAAAACTCATTTCATCCCTTTTCTCTTTCCAAAATCTCAATTTGTCTCTTTTACTTGTTTCAAGTTTATTTCAATTCTTTTACTCATATCAAAACCCATTTCATCTCTTTTATCTCTTTTTACATTAGAAAATTCATTTCATCTCTTTTTCTTATTTTAATACTCATTTCTCTTCCTATTTCCATATCTTTTTATTTGTTTTACAAAACAATAATTTACTCTCTTTGCACCTTCCAAAACTCATCTATGGATTATGAATCCATAACATAGTCTGTCATAGGATCAAAGGATTCATCTCAACCTCATCTCAAACTACAACAGCCCAGGGTCGTTTAATCTGTTGACCATACGTTATGACAGTACAGTAATTGTGAGACCTGTATCTCAAATTAATATTTTTATAAGATAATTAAAATAATAAACGAGATTAAAGGGGTAAATTCCAAATTTGGGATTAATTAACAATTTTCAAGAGAATCGTTTTGCGGGGATTAAATTAAATTAAGTGTGGGCCAAACTAAAATTTTTAAAGAAGAGAAGAAATTAAATTTTTAATTCGCAATCGAAAATTTTAAATTTCGCAAAACCGAGTCCGATTGGCTGAAATTTGAGTTTTAAAGGAGAATATATATATCTTTAAAATTAATTAATCAAGTTGTGGGTCTAAATTGTAAATAGAAGGTTATTAAGGGGGTGTAATGCAATTTAGCTACAAAAAATTTAAAAAGAGAGAGAAAATGTCGATCGGGGGCCAGCTGCCCCCCTCCAAATAAACCAAAATCATGTCACGCAAATACAGGGGGGAAACAGTCAGTGAGGGAGAAGAGAGGGAGAAAAGGATCGGGGGAAGAGAGGGAGGCCACCGGAGAGAGAGAGAGAGATCGCGATAGAGAAAGAGAAGACCAAGAGACGGTGTGCGGAGGAGGAAGAGGAGACACGGAGCGGCAATGAGCTGTCTCGAAGCGGCTGCTATGTAGCGGCGGTGATGTGCGGCGGTGGCATACGGCGGTGGATGTGTGTGCGGGTAAGTGCGTGTGTATGTTCTATGTGTATCGTGGGTGTGGGTGCACGCGTTGTGCGTTGTGCGTGTGTATTGTGGACAGTGTGTTCGTGTGTGTCTTTGGTAGGGTGTGCGTGCGGGTCTAGCAGCATATGTGTGTGTGTGTGTGTGTTCCGGACTGTGTGTGTATATGTGCGTTGTGCGCTGTGTGTTCGTGTGGTGGTGTGCGGTTGTGGGATGGTGGCTGTGTTGGTTTGTGTAGGCTGAGTGTAGGTTGTGTGATTATGTGTTGTGTGTGGCTGTGGGTGTGTGTTTCCAGTAGTGGGTTGTGAACTGTGTGTGTACGCTGCAGTGAGCAGTATGTGTGTGCGATAGGTGTCTATAAGTGTGTTGCGGTTCAGTGTTTGCTGTCGTGGTGGTGTATACAGTTTGAGGTGTGTGTGTGTGTGTTAGGTGTATGCGATTGTATCGTAATGTATGTGTCCAAGGGTGATTCTGTGGTGGTATGCCTTGTGTGTTGCGCGTATGCGGCTGTTTGTTTGTATTGGGCTCCATTAGTGAGTGTGTTTCTATTAGCGTGTATGCGAGTGATTATACGCATATGTTCTTAGCCGTGTTTGATATTGCGCGTACAGTGACGATGTGGTATGGTGGGTTGGTGGTGACCGAAAAAAAGCGATGGAGATTCAGTTCGCAATTCAAATCGGATTAAATCGAGGTAAATTCAATTCAGTCATATTTAATTAAGTTTGAAAGGCATCTAGGAATTATTATTGTAATTAATAATAAATAATTATTTGATGAAGTTTATGAGAAAAATATTAGAAATTTGATTATATAATTAATATTAAAAGCATTATTAATATTCCGGGGAGAGTTTTAAATAATTAAAAATTTCCAATAAATGGAAGGAAATAAAAAAAATAATGATATTCAAATATTGTCAAATATGATAATAAAATGAGTCCATCTTAATGATAAAATATCGAATTTACTCATTTTAAAATATTTAATGAGTTGTTGAAAAATATATAAGAAAATCCTAAAAAGGAATATTGAAGTTCTTAATAAAAATTTAACAAGAGAATTAAATCTATAAAATTATAGATTGTAAATTATGCTCATATGCATGCATATTAGGATTTCGTTGTTTCGTGCGATTATTTTATATCTCCGGTTGTTTAATTTAGTCCTTTTGGCTATTGTTAGGGTCGGGAAGCTTTGTTCGAGTGATGATGCTTCGGCAATACCACTGAAGGAAAAGATAGGCAAAATTTGAGACAAGAATTTTTTAGAAGAATCACTTCATTGATTGATAAGGGCCCTGGGCCAAAAACATGTGGATTAGTGATAATAACGCCTCAGGTTGGTAGCATTCCACGGCCTCGGTATCGGTGTGCCGTCTAATTCTTCAAGTCGGTAAGCCTCGGTCCCTGTCTGGCCTACCACACTGTACGGCCCTTTCCAGTTGGGGCCGAGCTTGCCGTTGGAACTCTTCTTCTTGTTGCCCACAAACTTCCTTAGGACGAGGTCATCTGTTTTGAAGGCCCTAGGCTGGACCGTTCGTGCAAAGTTTCTTGCCACTCTTTGCTGGTAGGATGCTAGTCTGATCCTAGCCGAGTCTCGCCTTTCTTCGGCCAGGTCTAGGTCCTTTTAAATTGATATGTTGTTGGTGGACTCATCGAATGCTTCGGTTCTGATGGTCGGCAGTCCAGCTTCCAACGGGATGACGGCTTCCATGCCGAAGGCTAATGAGAATGGGGTTTGCCCTGTGGAGCGCAGGGGAGTCGTTCGGTAAGCCCACAGGACGCCTGGAAGCTCCTCGGCCCATCTGCCTTTTGCTGCTTGAAGTCTTCTCTTAATGCCGCTGCCGATCGTCTTATTTGATTCTTAGGCATGCCCATTGCCTTGGGGTAGTGGGGTGTTGAGTTGTAGAATTTGATTCTGTATTCGGCACAGAAATTAGTGAAGAGATCCCCCACATACTGAGTGACGTTGTCTGAGATAAAGGCGTATGGGATGCCAAAGCGAGAGACAATGTTTTTCCATGCAAACCTCTTGACGTCCTTGTCTTCTATGGTTACCAGAGGTTCGACCTCTACCCATTTGGAAAAGTAGTCTGTTGCAGTGATGAGGAATTTGAAACCTCCTGGCGCCGTAAGGAGCTTGCCGACGATGACTAAGCCCCACTGGGCAAAAGGACATGGACCAGTCAAGGGGTTCAGTTCTTCGGCAGGCTGTCTGA
>NMUG010004402.1:0-13901 GCA_002855965.1 Monotropa hypopitys | reverse complement strand
TGCCTGGGCGCCTTTTGCTCGCCTTAGCCATCTCGCCTCGCCCCAACCCAGATGAGGCCCTAACACCGCGCCTCGTTGCACCTCGCGCCTAGGCGCGCGCCTAGGCGCGCCTTTGATAACTATGACCCAAACCACTCAGACGTACCCGGTACGTTTACGGAGTACCCGGTACGTATTTTGCCGTACTGGTGTCGTACCCGTACCGTACCCGGTATGCGTACACCTCCGTTTTCGGAGTACCCGTGCTTCATAACCGACACGTGATTTTAAGTGTGTGAATATTTATTTCCTTTTATTTAAGTCGGACACGTTTCCAACACGCTCGGACACGTGGGGGACACATTACGGACACGCGGGGGACACATTATGGACACGTCCATCAGAATAAAAAAAGTGAAAAGCATTATAAAGTCCTATCATACGAAATTTCGTTGAAATGCAAAAACAAAATAGATCAAATGCCAAAATAAAATAGATCAGACATGAGGTTTACAATGAAATAGACTCATTATAGGACTGTTCTACTCTGGGAGGAAGATCACCTCTTGAATCATGCTCAACATTACCAAAGAACGTACAGGTAACAAAGGGGTAAAAACAAATGATACTTGGTTCCTACAATGTGACTCCATCAAAACTCTCTCTCTCTCACTCTCTCTCTCTCTCTCTCTCTCTCACACACACACACAAAAAGTGTGCATGTGCCGACAAACATAGGAAATAATCATTAGTTTGTTCCAGGGAGTATCCTAGCACTAATAACAGTCCTTACAACCAGAAAAGGTGGAATCGGGTATTATTTGAACTCATTTGATGATTTCTGTTAAAATATTTAATTAGTCTAGGGTATAAATGTAATAAGAATAAATTAAAATCATTATTGTGTAAGAATTAAATAAAATTTAAAAATTTTAAGTTCTATTGTTTAAGAAATAAATAAATTTCATGCTTTTAAGTTCTACTAATAACTTTAATATGAATTTAATAAAATTATAAAAAATAAAATTATATATATTAACGTGTCCCCCAACGTGTCCGTGTCCTAGTTTTTGAAAAAATCGCGTGTCCGCGTGTCCGCGTGTCCGCGTGTCCGCGTGTTCGTGTCCGCGTGTCCGCGTGTCCGCGTGTCCGCGTGTTCGTGTCCGTGTCCGTGTCCGTGTCCGTGTCCCGTGTCCGTGTCCGTGCTTCTTAGGTTCTAAGACTGCTAATCTGGAAAAAATTCAATAAACGTCCAGAGACTTACGTCTAGTACTTTCGGTTGTGAATGAAATTAGAGTGTATTTGAACATGAGTATCTATCTCGTACATCCTTACATCCTTATTTTCTGTTGATTATTTTAACCTATTTGTATTAAATTATATTTTTGTAATAATTCTTGCAACTCCACAACAAATGAAAAAAGAAAAAGAAAAGAAATAGGCTGCAACAAAAATGCCTTAATGATTTGGTGCTTATCAAGTATAATAGATCTTTAAAACCTCAATATGACATGTGAGATACAATTAATCTCATAACTTTATCGAATATTGACAACAGTAATGATTGGTTGCATAGGAGGATGGATGGAGAATCAGATGAAGAAGATGAACCGATGTTTGAGGATGATACTTTGGCATCAGGTGATGTTGCTAGAGCTTCTGGAGCGTGAGAAAGTAACAAAATAACTAGAATAACATAAAGAGCATGATCAAACTCATCAAATGCATTTCAATTGGTAGACGAAGAAGAAGCAATTTTTGAGACACAAGAAGAGTAATATATGGAGGGATACAAATCCATCTCAAGATGAAGATGTATATTTACTTGGTGTTGATGTTTGAGGATGATTAGTACGTCATTCTTGAATGAAAGTGCCTCCAGACAATTACTTGTTTTAGTAGTCTTTTATCAAATTTGACGTTTAAGTTTTCATCTATGAAAGTGTTGTATTGTTTTACGACTATTTGACATTTGTTGCATGTTTTTGTGGCTTTTCAAAGTGGTACACTTTCCCAAAGTCATTGTCTTGGTGTTTACTATTTGATGTATTGGTGCATACTATTTTTTGTTATTTTCTAGTCTAGGTAAGCCTTGCTTCAATAAGGCGTGCACCTCGCGCCTAGACCCCACGAAACATTTGCACCTCATTGCCTCTTGCCTCAAATAACTATGTGCCTACTCACTGCTCAACTCCAAATATGAGCATGTCGACCTGCCGTACATGACGACCACCATGCATCATGACAGCGCGCATGGAAAAATCTAGGTCATGTCAAATCAGACAGTAGAGAAGAAAGCTTGTAGCAGGCAATGCACTGAAGCATCTCCACCACAAAAATCAACTTTGGGCTATAAAATAAGAGATTATGCCAATACGTTGGAGATTGATCAAGACACAAAGAATACGCCATATAAAATATGTAAGAAATCTTATGTTCTTGCTTTCAATACTTATTTGCTCGGCAGAACAAAATTTTCCGGGAATATCACCTCTAAGTCGAAAACTTGTCTATCAGAGGACATTACGGTCGACCTCCAGTGGTTGGAGTGTCTCTGACTGATTTCTGTTTTTGCAGTGGATAGTTCGACAAGAAGAAACAACCCCCAGGCGAGGAGACAGTAATTCCAGGACACGAAGATTCACTCTGACAAACTCGTCGGGAGTCGTAAAATCAGTCCCACGGTATGTGTATTATTTATAGGCATTCATGTACGTCAGTGTAATTTTGAAAACTATAGTTGAAGAATGGAACACATTCATTCTACATTTGTGGCATTTTAGATTACAAGAACACTAGATAACAATCGGAAAAAGAACTAGACTTGAGAAACGAAGTCTATTAAATGCACTGCGACTAAATGACTGTGGTAATGCACAAATTAACTATATACTCCAATGGCAATATTGAAATAAAAAATGAGGTGAGATGAAAGGACACCACGCTTCTTGATAGTCTAGCTCATAAAAAAAAAAACAGCACAAAATCTTTTTCATAAATGCCTACTTAATGTACAAGTAGAACCAACTCAGTAGTTTGGAATAACTTACATGAGACAATTCAACATCTTTGGAGCTGCCCCTTTGTCGACACGATACTCGCCATTGACAAGGTAATCAGGTTCCTTTATGATTGGAAAAACACCACCACCGATTCTCACCATCCACAAAAATCTAGCACAAATTGAAAAGTTTGAGTGTAATGAAAGTACAATTTAAGACAGGTTTAGTCTGCTAAATATGAAGCCCCACAAGTAAATATAGCAGATGAACACCTGGGATAAGATATGGAGAACAATAATGGTGCAGTACTAATAGATAGATAGATAGATAGATAGATATATAAGCTTATAAACTGGTACTTAGAAAATAGTATGTGGCCTGTTGGCAAAAAAGGAAATTGATGATGGTCCAGGCACCAAATTATATATAGATTACTGTAATTATCTTAATAAGCAGCTTATCTAGAAGAAGCACTAGATGGTCTTGCGTGATGCATCTGATACACAAATAAGAAGCACTAGATGGTCTTGCGTGATGCATCTGATACACAAATACTCTGCACTCTATCCTACACACAGGTCAGTATCTTATTTGGTTTTCAGAAAGCTCAAATTCTAAAATTTGTTGATTAACAAGGAAAAAATTCAACAAACAAACAAATTATAACATTACCCATGTAATCCCCAATCAATGGAGGTACGGATGGGGGAGGACTGGATATAGACCTAACCTTTCACAATATATACATAAAGTGACTAATCTCAGAAAATTTTACTGCTAAAATTATAGGTCTTATATACCTCAAAAAAATGAGAAACTCAAGGGACTTTGTCGTGGCATCATACCCCAAAATCAAAGCCAGAAGGCATCAGAGAGGACAGACCTAGAGACACAATTCACTTTCTGTACTCTTACCTTGTTTCGTTTATACAAAATCCAGAGCATCAGTGAGGCACTATAAGGAAACAAATTAACACGAAGGAAAAAGGGAGACGTATACGGAACACACATCTAATAACTTTAATGGCCAAGCTTTTGCATCTGGAACTAAACCTACTAAAAGTAAAACAATTCAGTCTTTTTATTACCATATAAAGAAGGCATAGTTCACATAGATCACATCCCTTTCAAAGATTACAAAGAATTTTCTTCCAGCTATGTGGAATCAAATCCTTACTTGTTAATATCATCTGAAGAATAACCAGTGACACCTCCAAATACAACTAGAACATAATCCACGTCGAGTGATCTCATTATATCATATGCTTCATCTTCATAAGATGACATTGCCCTTCCAACAGAAGCAATGTGTGTGTTGTTCCATGTGTTGTTGTCTACTATCACGGTTCTGTTTCCCATGGCAGTGATCTGGTACCCATAATCCCACCAAGACATCACCTTAGCATTTGTTGGAGTATTCTGCCGAAGCCAGAAATATGCTTCACGGTAATCATCAAAAATGACCCTGGTACCATATGCACCCCTTGCCGCTAAGACAATTGACGGAGATGAATATGCCTCTGATGTTACCCAAGTGCAATGGGTTGCGTATTTACTGAGCAAGTAGAAAGCACCAAGAAGCAGTGTGATAGCACCATTTCTCTGGAAAGGCAGAGATTGATCAAGCGAACCCTGTTTGTGCAATTACTGTGAGTACAAAAGTTTGTATTTTCTAATAGAAAAACCACGAAAACTTAATTACATAGTAACAATGACAAGATAGGAACAAATAAAGTATAAGGCATTATGCTACCATCGCACCCAGGATTTATGCAGATTGTCAATGGTGCGGACACCGGGTCTAGGCCACCTATAACATGCGTCTACAGGCATAGACAGAGCTTATGGCTAGACGATGGGCATTAGCAATTCTTTAGATTATTGACATATTTTGTTTGGAGTATTATTAGTTTTATTTTCTAGGTTTATTATTTCATATTGTTTTATTGTTTCAGTCCCACATTGCTTAGTTTAATAAAGTGTGTAGTCAGAGTAAAACTATATGAGGCCAGACTTGTGGATCTATGGATTAGTCTCACATCGCTTAGTTTAATAAAGTGTGTAGTCAGAGTAAAACTATATAAGGCCATGCTTGTTGGCCTGTGGATCAATGAAGATTAATATGATTGCTTTCAAGAAATTGGAATGTTTGGTGGTAATTCCAAACAACCCTAGGTGGTGGTTCCTAGGTTTTCCTTGTGTTCTTTTTTGTCTTATTGTTCATCATCAAATTTGGTATCAGAGCCCACCTTCGATCTCCATCTCCACCGCTACTCAAATATTCTAATGTTTACGCCCCTTATTCCGATCTAAATCTCTAACGTCCTATTGCTGTTCAAGAGGGAACACTAGTGGGACTGCATTGGTATCTTCTTCGGGCACCCACCACTTCTGTGTTCTATGTTTTCACGTCAAAACAGAGCACTGTTGATATGGGTAGTATTTGTTCAGAATCTCTTCCACGAATGCAAAATGGGTTCGCGATGACGTCTGACTCCATCATTTCAAAGATCGATGAGATGGGCATCCGTAAAGACAGGTCTTTTTTCATGTTCTCTAACTTCTAACTTTTTCAGTAGATCAGATTTGCTGGATCGCTTGTCATCCAATGATTTTCCAACTCAGCCTTTAGCTTTTTAAGACCTCAGTTTTAATATTTTTTTTCTTTTCGAGTTTAAGCCCCAAAAAAAATAATAAAGAAAGAAACAGGTGGAAAAAAACAAGAAAAACAAGGAGAAAGAAAGGAGGAAAAAAAGAATTACCCATCACATCCCTCATTATCGGCTCAACACACCAATATTCCTGTTTCCATTAGTTATCCATCAGTCATCCTTACCCCTTATCTCAAGCCATTAAAATCCATTTATCTACCCATACCTATATCACAGCCCCAAAAACTGTTAATCCAGCCCCTTATCTAAACTCAGCCCACTATATTCCCTACCAGGACACCTTCCAGCCTCACATTCAGTGCCTACATCATGCCAACTTGTAGCCTTACAGCCAAACCTGCATCCACCGCCTCAATCGCCAACTACTACGTTTCACAACTGACTATTCAGTCCATAAGCCATAATTTCCTAATCATATTAGCCACCACCCCTAAAATCCACCATCACAGGTCTATCCCACCCCATCGACATCAGCCGCACACTTCACCACCTTTCCAGCCATCATCATCGCACACCCTCGCCAACCCTCAGTCGACTGCCAGCCTTCACGTCGGCAACCCGACATCCGCCGTCGACGACACCCGAGATCAATAACGGCAACCCAGTCTCTATGTGACATCATTCTCTGTGCCACCTACAGTAGTTCGCAGTCTATTCTCCAGCAACAACACACATCCATTGTCCAGGTTCTGAGGTCTTCCTTTCTCTTGTGGATTCAATTAGCAAATCTGAATAGCATACTTGTGCTCTTTTTTTCTTAGCTAGTTGGAGAACCCTAGAACCCATCCACAGCAGTTAGCGAACCCTACTCTGTTCGATTACATTGCTAGCTAACTTCTTTACATACCATTACCGGGTTGTTTTCCTACCTATGAGCGCTAAATCTCCACTAATTATGATTTTGATTATTGAAGCACTCCACACTCGTTATTAACCATTGAACTATCCTATACAGAGGAAGTCTTATAATCCGCATTAGTCCCCTTCATCTACTACGACACCTTGCACTACCTGATTGTAGTAACTTCTTTGATTCATGATTAGTATCTTGCATGAGTTCTTTCTTTTCTTGCTAGTTAGCTCATTTTTTATGCTAGGAATGTTTATGTTGTCTCTCATTGATCTCTTAGCATCATTGATAGTCTCGTGCATATTGTATTAAGTTTATTTAAGTATTTTGCATTCTAGTTGCATTAAAAAATCGCAAACTTGTGTTTGCATTTATTATAGAATATTGCATGCACCTTAGGAGTGGTCGTTTAGTGTCATCAAATTCACAGCCCACAATCGAACCCAACCAGTTTGAGACACTCTTAAAGGCTATTCAAGACTTAACAACTCGAGTTGACAATTTTGATCAGAAGTTTGAGAGGCCGGATGCTCGTTTATCTCTATTAGAGGCCTCCAGGGGTGCCCATGGTGATGTGGGTGAAGCCCCCCGGGTGGGAGGCAATGCTGGCCACCAGACCAACCGTAATCATGACCTTACACCATGTCGAGCAGAACCTAATAAAGATCTAGGGCTGGGACACCAGGTAGGTCGAGGTTACGATCCACAAGATGATGCAGTGGAATGGCTAAACAAGAACAAAATAAAAATGGATAAACAGAATGCCAGATTGATTCACCTGGAATACCTCCGTTGATTCTCTTCTCGATCTGTTGATTCGCGCACGAATACCCAGAATCAAGGCTCGCGACCTGTTGATTTCGCGCACGAAATACCAGAACACGACTTCAATCACGTTTGTTGATTCTCGCAGAGAATACCAACCGGGAATGGTTACAATGAACAAGCAAGAACTGTCGTCAAAGTTTTTCTTTCAATATCAATATTCAACTCCCTACAATAGTTGCATCACTACCTTTATATAGGCGTACTAGGAGAAACCCTAAAACGGAAAAGAAACTAAATACAAGTACTGGGCCAAAACAGTTAGGCCCAAAAAGGAAAATAAAAGAAACCCTAGAGGCGTGTGTGGCGGCTACAAGCTAAAAGAAGAAACAAACCCAAACAGGTGGGCTAAAAATTTAAGAGGAAAAAAGAAACAAAATACTAAAAGCTTGTGGGACCCGAGAAGGAATGCTCCCGCACAGAGAAATGTAGGTGCCGAGCTGAGGATGCCGAGCAGCCGACTACTGGTCTTGCCGAGCTAAAGTTTTGTGCTCGGGAAGGATGCCCTTCGACCCACCAGCTAGTCGAAAGTGATCCTCTCATTCCTGCAATCACAACCCTGAGGCCCATTGTTGGATCTGATGTCTGGCCGCGTTGAGGGGTAAAAAGGACGGTTTGGTTCTTCGCCAGCTCGGTTGGAGAGAGGGAGTACGGGTACCTGCTCTTGGCGACTTGTTTGTGTTCGGCCACGGTCAAATACCCTATGAACAAATTCCTCATGCTGTGTCTTATTATGGAATTCTGAGCAGAGATGTGGTTGATTGTGTCGAGGTGAGATGACTTTGGCCGAGCTGGGGTGATGAGTTGTTGGGCATAGCTGGATGCTCCCTGAATGAGCTCGTCCACGATCAAAGACCACGTGAACAAATGCCTTCTGTTTTGCCCTGCTCCTGGGTGCCGAACAGAGAGCTAGTTGACTGTGCCGAGTTAAGAATTGGAGCTCGGCACCGTTGTTTTGATGCTTCCCGTGGTGCCGCTTATGAGTCCCGAGATCCCTCACATTCTCCTGGGAATTTATCTCTCTGAGATATGGAGAGGGGTTGGGGATCAGTCAGTGGCCCTATAGTCCAGCTCGGGAAGGAGTCTATCCCAATACAGCTCAGTGCGGCTTCCTGGATAAACCAGTCAGCTGGGCGGTCTGCATCACAAGACCATTATGATCATGATGAAAAGGTGATTAGGAACATCAAAGTGGATGCCCCCACTTTTGATGGTTGCCTAGATCCTAGAGCCTTCACTGATTGGATGTTTGAGATGGACCATTTCTTCAAGTCGTATAACTTGTCCACTAACAAACGAGTTAGGTTCACAAAAATGAAACTCGTGAGACCAGCCATATTATCTTGGCAAAGCATTGATCAACTACTTGGCACAAGAAACCAACCTGAGATCGCTGATTGGATAGAGATAGAAGTTGAAAAAAAAGTACCTACCCCAACCATATCATAATGATCTCATCGATCAGTGAAATAATTTGAGACAGAGTACTAAGTCTGCTATCGACTATATTGCACAATTTGATGACTTCAAGATGAGGTGCAATCAATGTTCTAAAAGGTGCTAGGTGGGCGGTCGAGGGGGGCCTAGCGCCTAGAGGCCTAGGCGGAGATCTAGGTAGGGATTAGGCAGTTGTTTATTTATTAATATAATTAATATTTATTTAACACAACAACGTATAATGCATGAAACTTTTCTATAATATAAATTTTATAATATTTGTGACTTAAGGCTCTGTTTGGTTTGATTTGACTATCAAATATATGATATTTCTTCTTAGTTGTGGCGGACCACTACCGCCTACCATCTAGACGGCACTTAGGCGGAACACTGCCGCCTAGTGCCTAGACGGGGCCTAGGTGGCCCCAAGCAGGGCCTTTTAGAACAGTGGGTGCAATATAAGAGAAGATGAGAGGGTGACCCTGAGCAGATTTAGAGGAGGGCTTAATCAAGAGTTCAAGATGGAGCTTAATCTTTGAGAGATCGCCACTTTAGACGAGGCATATCTTTTTGTTCAAGACTATGAGTTGGTCTCAATGTCTCAATTTATTAGACGTCCAGCGAACCGGAATCTCTCAAACTATTTTCATTCTTCAGGACATAAGCTTCCTATTAGGCAATCTAAGCCAAAACCCAACTCCAATTCCAGTTTCGCCCCACGTGAAAGCATTAACAAAGGAAAAGGGCCGACCATAGAATTTTCTACTCAACAGTCTAGAATTCAGTGCTTTAAATGTCGTGGGATTGGGCATGTTTTGGACGTGTGCCCCAATAAGACTCTTCGTCCATGAAGAGGGTGCATGTGAAAGTGAAAATGAAGAAGTCTATGAACCCGACATGGAAGACACCTTGGACACTGATGGCGATGGTAACGAGGAGTCTAACCAGTTGGCGTGCATTCGAACCACATCTTTGAACACAGATCATCATGAGCATGGTCCAATTGTCCCTACTATTGGAGTAGTTAGATGTGCGCTTGCGCAACCCAAAGAAAGTGATGACTGGCACTGTAGCGCAATCTTCCACACCTACATCAAGTGTGGAGAGAAGAACTGTAAAGTAAAGTCATCATAGACAGTGGGAGTTGCATCAATGTTGACTTTTCTAGTCTTGTCTCCCGCCTAAGTCTGAAGGTTGTTCCTCATTCCAATCCCACAAAGGTAAAAGAGTGTTGTCTTGTACCCATTCAAATCCTTACCTACAAAGACAAGATCTGGTGTAACGTGGTCCCAATGGATGTAGCCCACATTATTTTGGGCAGACCATGGCTCTTTGACTTGGATGTTACAATTTCCGGTCACTCAAATTCATGCTCTTTCGTGTTTGAGGGTAAAAAGATCTAGTTTAATCCTTTACAACCAAGCAACCCGAAAAGAATAAGAAATCAGAGGCACCCAAAGGAAAGGGCTTTTACACATCATAAGCCCGAAGCAGTTTGAGAAGGAAGAGAACGAAGAACACATCGTGTTCGCATTAACCTTGCAAGAAGTCTCTACCACAGATACTCAAGAAGATCTACTTGAGGATGTAATTTCTGTACTCAGGGAGTTTCACGAGATCTTTCCTGAGGATTTTCCGGACCAAATGTCTCCCATGTGTGACATCCAACACGCCATTGATCTGGTCCCAGGAGAGACTCTTCCCAATTTGCCTCATTATTGAATGAATCCTACTGAGCATGCCGAGTTGCAGAGGCAAGTAAACAACCTCATCAAAAAGAGGGTTTGTTGATAAAAGTATGAGTTCTGTGTGTCGTTCTGGCACTCCTTACTCCCAACAAGGATGGATCTTGGCGGATGTGTGTCGATAGTCGTGTCATCAACAAAATCATAGTTAAGTATCACTTTCCTATCCCAAGGCTTGACGACATGCTTGATGAACTGGTTAAGTGGCTACCATCAAATCCGAGTCCACCCAGGGGATGAGTGGAAGGCAGATTTCAAAACAAAGGACAGGTTATACGAGTGGTTGGTCATGCCTTTTGGTCTCTCAAATGCCCATAGCACTTTTATGCGAGTAATTACTCAAGTACTCCGACCTTTCATGGGAAAGTTTTTGGTTGTGTACTTTGACGATATACTCATCTATAGTCATACAAAGGAGCGACACTTAGACCACCTCTTTCAAGTTTGTAGTGTTCTGAAGCGAGAAAGCCTTTATGCTAACTTGAAAAGGTGCATCTTCTTTACCGATAGTTTTCTTTCTAGGGTTCATTGTCACTTCAGAAGGAGTGTCTGGTGATCCTACTAACATTAAGGCAATAGTAGACTAACCAGAGCCCAAAACTATCCATGATGTTCGCAACTTTCATAAGCTAGTTACGTTCTACCGACATTTCATCAAAGGATTCAGCATCATTATGTCCCCCATCACCGATTGTCTCAAGCAAGGTGAATTGACTTGATCTAGTGTTGCCGCAAGAGCATTCAGGGACATAAGGAAAAGAATGACGGAAGCTCCAGTCATGCGCCTCCAGGGCTTTTCGAAAGCATTTGAAGTAGAGTGTGATGCTTCTGGCATTGGCATAGAGGGAGATTGCTTAGTCAAGAGCACCATCTTGTAGCCTTTTTTAATGAGAAGTTGAATGAGGCCAAGCAAAAGTTTTCTACCTATGACAAAGAATTTTATGCAATAGTCCAAGCTTTGAGGTATTGGCGTCATTACCTACTACCGCAAGAATTTGTTCTCTACTTAGACCGCGAAGCCTTGCGTTTTCTCAACTCTCAAATGAAGTTGAATGCTAGACATGCTCGTTGGGTAGAATTCTTACAAGACTGCACTTTCGTACTCAAACATAGATCTGGGGTCAAAAACAAAACAACTGATGCAATTAGTCGCCGGGTAACCTAGCTCTCAGCGATTAGCATTCAGGTCATGGATTTCAAAAGCCTAAAAGAAGAATATGAGTCATGCCCTGACTTTGGAGAGACTTTTATAGCCTTGAATAATGATCAGCACCATGTTATCGACGACTACTTTCTTCAAGATGGGTATTTATTCCGAGCAACCAAACTATGTATTCCACGTGATAATTAGGAAAATAAGTGTAATTACTCGATTGATTATTACACTTACAAAGTTGTGTATAAATAGCCAAAAGGCCTAATCAATTCTAACACTAATCAAGCAAATCATATCCCTAATTTATGTTAATCATATCCTAGACAAGATACTACCTAAAATACAATATTCTTACACCTAAAATACAATATTCTTACACCACCACCACCACCCGTCAAACTCAAGATGTGATGGCAGAGAGAATCGAGAGTTTGCTGAGGAGGAAACGAAAGTGTGATGTAGATTGAGCCTTGGTGAAGAAGTCCGCCAAGTGCAACGTAGAAGGAACGAAAGGAAGGTCAATGGTGCAGGACTGCAGGTGCTGACAGATGAAATGACAATCAATTTCAATATTCTTCGTGCGCTCGTGGAAGACTGGGTTGTGGGCAATCTGGATGGCACTTGTGTTGTCACAATAAAAGGGCGTAAAAGAGGAAATAGAGACACCCATATCTAAAAGAAGCCAGTGAAGCCACACAATTTCCGTAGTGGCATGAGTCGTAGCACGATACTCTGTTTCGGCGGTAGAGCGAGCAACAACGAATTGTTTCTTGCTTTTCCAGGAGTTAAAAGAATCACACAAAAAAGACACAAAGGCCAGAGGTAGACTTGCGGTCACTAGTATCCCCAGTCCAATCAGCATAGGCTCGAAGAGTCAAACTCGAGGTAGAAGATAGCAAAAGACACT
Source organism: Monotropa hypopitys (assembly GCA_002855965.1). NCBI lineage: Eukaryota > Viridiplantae > Streptophyta > Magnoliopsida > Ericales > Ericaceae > Monotropa > Monotropa hypopitys. The sequence goes on along the minus strand of NMUG010004402.1, from coordinate 1,328 downwards.
GGTGGGAAGTACTACGAATGTATCACAGAATGCGGACTAGTGTTGTCCAATGTGTGGTTCTGGGGGCAGATACATACTGACTAGCCACATGAACAGCATATGCAATGTCCGGCTGAGTCACTGTGAGATAGACTAAGCATCCTATCAATTCACGATATTTTGTAGGATCTTTAAGGAGAACACCATCGGAGACTGAAACTTGGCATGTAGCTCAAGAGTAATATCAATAGATTTGGCATTCGTCAGACAGACACGAGAAAGAATATCGGCAACGTATTTGAAATGAGATAAGAGATACCCCATTGGAGAAGAAGCAACTTTAATGCCAAGAAAATAGCGAAGTAAGCCCAGATCTTTCATTTCAAATTCACTACACAGATGGTGTTTCACATCCTTGATTGCAACAGAATCAGAACCAGTAATAATCATATCATCCACATATAATACAAGAACCAAGCTATGATTTATACGTCGGATAAAAAGAGTAGAGTCATGCATACTAGGCTGAAAACCAATCTGAATAGCCACATCCTGAAAACGGGCATACCAAGCACGAGGGGATTGTTTTAAGCCGTAAAGAGCACGACAAAGATGTCAAACCAAACCAGAAGGATGTGAAAAGCCAGGAGAAGGACGCATATAAACTTCTTCCAAGAGATGCCCATTGAGAAATGTATTTTTCACATCCAGTGGATATAATGGCCATTGAGAGATGGCAACAACAGATATCATAATATAGACAGTGATCATTTTGGCAACAGGAGCAAAGGTCTCGTCATAATCAATCATGTATTCCTGAAAAACTCCTTAGCAACTAAACGGACTTTATATCGCTCCAAAGAACCATCAGGATGAGTCTTGACCTTGTAGACCCATTTACAACCAATGAGATTTTTGTCATCCAGTAGTGGTACTAGCTCCCAAGTGTCAGATTTAATAAGAGCAGTAAGTTCAACATTCATGGCGTCCACCCAATAGGGATCATTACAAGCTTCTTTGTAGGACCTAGGCTCAAAGGAGTGTATATTGGAGAGAAAAGACTGATAAGATTAGGGTTGTTCATTTTTTCCGATATTCTGAAATTTCCGAAAATCTAATCTGATTTTTTCCGATTTTGGAATGCTTTTTTCATTCCGAATACCGAATTTTCCGAATTCCAAATTTTTCGAAAAAAGTTGGAATGGAATTGGAACATACTTTCGTATTTCCAAATTCCAAAAAAATTCAAATCATAGATTTTTGATTAATTTACGAACAAATTTTGAATATGCATTAATATTTGTATAAGAAATTTCAATTAATATTTATATTCTTGGTAGTTATAAGTG
>NMUG010004401.1:0-13896 GCA_002855965.1 Monotropa hypopitys | reverse complement strand
CAGGAAGAACATTGACTTGCAGACTGGAAAAGGACACCTTGGAAGACACGGAAGTACCGAAGTAGTAGAGGACGTCACGCTCATACCCCTGCCAAAAATCTTCTTCGAAGTTAGGTCCTACAAGTAGCAACAAGAAGGTAGGAACACAACAACACAGTTATGGTCTTTGGTAAGACGATTAACCAAAAGAAGATTGTAGGCAAAATTAGGAATACAATAAACAGATGAAAAGGTAGCATCAGTGGCAAACAAACATCTCTTGATTATGAACTGGAATGGAAGATCCATCAGCAATACAGACTGACTGAATAATAGGAGTAAAAGAAGAGGCAAAAACAGAAGACTCACCGGTCATATAATTATTAGCACCAGAATCCAGAATCCACGTGGGATGGGTTGACTTACCATAAAGAGCGGTCGGAGTACCTGTAACAATGGCAGTCGTAGGACCAGAAAACGAGGAGGCTTCCTTTCTAGTATCACCCATGACTCCAAAAGAGCACAGGATATGACGGAAAGACAACAATCACAAATAGGCCAGAAAAATCGTATCATACTAGTCGTAATAGGCTGGAAAAACAGCAGCAAACAAACAACTGCTGCTGGAAACTCAACTGAAATGATGGAGGCAATGAACTACGGCGGTGGTTGTCGATCATAGAGAGACAGACCAGATCTGGACAATGGACGTCGACTGAAGCAGGTCTAAAGTTGATGGCAAGGTTTTACGTAGGGATGGCAACGGGGGCAATCGGGGCCGGATAGTACTATATCCGTCCCCGTTCCCCAAACCCTATACCAATATCTGTATCTGCCCCGTTCCCCGAATGGGGATTTTTTGCACATCCGTCCCCCCCCCAAATGGGGACTGGGGAATCCGAATGGGGATTCGGATATCCATTTAATAGGCTGGGGCTGGGTTTGGGCTGGGTAATTTTTCTATTTTGGTATTGGGATGGGATGGGTTGGGTTTGGATTATAATATGGTAGGATGGGTTGTGGGTGGGTTATGGGTTTGGGTATCGGATAGTTCGGAGAATGGGGGCAAAACGGGGAATGGGGGCAAAACGGGGAACGGGGCAGATTCAGTACGGGGATAGGTATATATCTGTATCTGCCCCGTCCCCGAATTTTTTAAGAAATGGATATCCAAATCTGCCACATTCCCCAAAAAGTCTCCAAATTGCCGATCCATTCAGATCGGATAACAGATCGGATCAGATCAGATCGGACGAGATGCCCATCCCTAGTTTTACGGCTGAGCGTCGGTGATGGAGGGACGGATGACACTGGTGGTGATGACCGGAGATGGTGGAGGTTGTACATCAGGGTCCAGAATCTACAAATCAAATAGATCGAAGGGTTCTGAGTGATGTAGGTGGACCGAAGTTGGTAGTCGGAGAAGAATAGGTGCAGATGCAACAGAGGTCGCCGAAGATCGGCAAGGCTTTGGCTGACAAGGGTCGGCGACTGCTGGGGCGAGGTCGCCGGAGGCAGGACGAGGGTTGCCTGAGGTGGCGAAGGTTGGCGGTGACTGGATCAGCGACGACTGGGCAACAGCGACTGAACAAGGTTGCCGGATGCAAGACAAGGGCCATCGGAGATGGCCAGGGTTGTCGAAGCAGAGACAACGATGGAGGTTGCGAATGACAACAGTGACGGAGCAAGAGAGAGGCGGCTGAGGTCGGAGATCGACAAGATCTGGATTACGCGGCGACTGAGCAATCGATGGAGAGATCGATGGCGACGAGGGCAGCGATCGTTGGTGGCGATGGACGGCAACGATCGAAGGCAGCAATCGAAGGCCGGCTTATTGAAGGAGCTATGTCGACGGAGGTTTGTTGGCCAGAAGAGGTGGCGATGGATGGCGGCGAGGCGATGGATGGCGGCGAGGCGATGGATGGCGGCGATGCAAGACTGAGCGGATGGAGGCGACGAGTCCTAACTCAAAACCATAAAAAATTCTCTTTTAGCTCTGATACCAAATAGAAAAAAATGAGAAAAGTTACATTATTATGTACACACCCAAAGAATATATAGGTTACAAGGATAATCCAAAGAGGAAAGAAAAAACTGAGAAATGAAATAAAATAAATAAAGAAATAACTTTGGTCAACATGGCCTAAAATAGATTCAATCAAATCCGGTAAATAATTCCTTAATTCCAACATTGACATTGGTCGAGAATCGCAAACCTATTCTTCTTCCTTTTCCTCCTGATCTTCTTCTTCTCCCTCCGTCATATCCATGCTTCCCTTGCCGTATCCAACCCATATCCTGCACCTGTGTCGTGTTGTGTCGATACGAGTGCTTTGCCGAAATCAGCAGATCTGTGCAACATAGGTGTGGTGACTCTGGCCACTAAGGAATAGACCGAGTAAGGCCTTGGTGACTAATGCTCAACATTAGAAGTCTACATGAGTATCCATATCCCAGTAGGTCATACTCTAAGACGAGCACGCTTAACTGCAAAGTTGGAATGAGTTTTGGTGCCCGCATGATTTTAAAAGGGTCTAAACATGAAAAACTTCCTTTCTCCGGTCCATGTTCATGCGACGCCTAAGTTTGGATAACTTGAAAACACGCTACCAATTGGGTCTATCAATGGACCACACTCGAAAAGAATCTAGAAAAAGCAATGATGCAAAGGCAAACATGGCTCACATAGCTGGCCCAAAAGAAAGTTTCCCTTTTGGGAGCTATTTGACTAAATACCTAGCTTACTAATGTTTTTTCTCCAAAGTTCCAAAATTTAATAGTATTGTTCAGTTCTAGTAATAGTTAAAGATGGCTTGTGGGAGAATATGAATGGATTGAAATCCTGTGAAATTGGCCAACTTATCAAGCAAACAAACGTAAAAAACAAGAGAAAAATGCAGCTTCACTTTAAAAAATTCAACCACCTGAAGGAAATTCTTCAATCATCGCAACTGCTTCATCATCTTCATTTTCACCGCCCACCCCATCATCAGTATCAGGCTGGTTACAACTCAAAAACTGCTCCTCTGCACATCCAGCTGTATCCACAACTGCAAACAGTTGCAAAATGCAGTCCGCATTAACGAAATTACCCAAGGATGGTAAAAGTGCCGTTAAACGTACAGAATATGTATTATGATATAGCTCCAACAAGGGAAGAATCCATCCAAGAGAGAGCCCTCTCGGTCCCAATTAAGGAATCTGAAACTGATCCACCATAACACAATACGTCCATCCATCAAGTTCCAAACAATGATCACTCAACTGTAACCCATTAGGGTTCAAACGTGTAAAGAATTACCATAATAAAACATAATTTTCACTGTGAAAAATCAAGGAAATCAGACTAAAGTGTCGATCAAGTAACATAAACTAATTAACTATGAAAAATAAAAATGCACATCACACAGAGTCACAGACTCAACACAGCCCACCATGCGGCATCCACATACAAGGGAGCTTCCCAATGATTTGCATTCTTTGTTCACTTGACAACAGTTTGCAACTTGTGTTCTTGTCATTTCACTATGTTGGGAAAAATACAAAGCACAACAGCCTGTTAACCCCCACGTTAGTCGCATTTGAGTCTAAACCAAAGAAGCAGGCACGTGAAATATGGATCTCACCCATGGCGAGAAGACGAGAAGGAAGAAACCGAACCGGAAAAATATTCACAAGTGGGATTTCAAGATGCAATCATTTTGTACAGATAATCTGCATGGCTTTATGTGCATTATTTTTACACGTGCAACTCTTGGCATTTGATATAATCTAGCATTGCAGACAAACTCTTACAAAATGCAGCATCACTTCTTCCAATAACTTTGGGAAATATATCATCTACTTTTTGAAGAGAGATTGATTTGAAGAAAATACCTCGAACTAGAATTTCAAACCAAAGACAACAGAAAACAACTTGATGAGAGCGGGAGCGTTAGTTGGAAAAAGCAGGGTAGCAGAGCTCCTCAAGAGCAGCATTGATAAATTGTGTCAAAAGATTCGAATGAATTGTTATTCTTCTCACATGGAAGAATAATTTATAGAGTAGATACAAGTCAAAAATAGGGAAAATAAATAAAATCTAATTATTCTACCTACCTATTTGGGTTGATTACAATATTCTTGATTGATTAGAATATAACCTAATTGATTATACTATACATGCTACCATATTATACTAATTGTTTCCAACACCCCCTCAAGCTGAAGCGTATACGTCGTATACTCCAAGTTTGCGACATATAGTATCAATGGAAGTTTTGGGGATAGCCTTCGTAAAGATATCAGCAAGTTGAAAGCCTGAAAGAATAAAAGGAGTGCTGATCTCTTTAGATTCCACTTTTGACCAAATGAGATGACAATCAACTTCAATATGCTTGGTCCTTTCATGGAATACAGGATTATTAGCAATATGAATCGCAGCCTTATTATCACAATAGAGAGGTGTGGGGTCGTGCACGGGAATCCCAAACTCTTGAAGAAGCGTACGCAACCAAGTCAACTCACAAGTGGCATGAGTCATTGCTCTATACTCTGCTTCAGCACTGGAACGAGCTATCACCGACTGTTTCTTATTTTTCCATGTCACAAGATTGCCACCTATAAAGGTGCAATAACCAGTGGTAGAACCGCGATCAGCAGGAGATCCCGTCCAGTCAGCGTCCGTATATCCTTCAATGCAAAGATGGCCCGGTGATTTGTAGAGAAGCCCACGTCCAGGTGCAGTTTTAAGATACTTCATGATGCGGACAACTGCTTTCATATGAGGAACTCGAGGTCGAGACATAAATTGGCTAACAATACTAACTGCATATGAGATATCGGGGCGAGTAATGGTGAGATAAATAAGCTTACCCACAAGCCTCCGATACACCTCAGGATTGTCAACTAATTCACCTTCTTCAGGTGATAGTTTAAAATTAGTCTCCATGGGAGTGGCCACAGGTTTAGAACCAAAATAACTTGTATCCTTCAAAAGATTGAGAGTGTATTTTTGGTGTAATAAACTGATGACTGCTTTGGATCGAACAACTTCAATGCCAAGAAAATACCGAAGTTTGCCGAGATCCTTAGTGAGAAAAATAGAGCAGAGATGACGAATCAGTATTTGAATTCCAAGACTGTCACTCCCGGTGATGACAATATCATCCACATAAACCACAAGAATGACAATACCACGAGTAGTCTTCTTAAAGAATACAGAGTGATCATCTTGACTTCGAGTCATACCATGAGACACGACAGTGTTACTGAATTTACTGAACCAAGCTCGAGGAGATTGCTTGGGGCCATAGATAGTTTTGCGAAGATGACACACAGACTCCCCCTTGGGCTCAAAACCGGGTGGTTGAGCCATATAAACAATCTCTGAGAGGTTGCCATGAAGGAATGCATTCTTGACATCCAATTAATGAAGAGGCCAATCAAGATTAGCTACAAGAGAAATAATAATGCGAACAAAGTTGAGTTTGGCAACGGGAGAAAAAGTCTCAGTGTAATCGAGTCCATAGGTTTGAGTGAATCCCTTGGCCACAAGATGAGCTTTTAGTCGATCAACAGTGCCATCGGGGTTGTGTTTAACGTTAAATACCCAACGACAACCAACAATGTGGGCTCCAGAAGGCTTGGGGACAAGATCCCAAGTATGATTCAATCAGTGCCGGTCCTAGGGTTTGGGTTGCCCCATCCCAAAAAAATTTTTTGCCCCTATTAAAGAAAATACATAAAAAAACATATTTAAAAAATTTACACTAAATTTAAAAAAATAATTTTTGCCCCATGTTGCCCTTGGCCAGGGTGTTGCCCCAGCCCCCGGGCTTGCGGGGCTTACCCTGGGGCCGGCTGTGGATTCAATAAAAAAAGCATGCATCTCTTCTTCCATAGCAGAACGTCATCCCAGATGAGAAAGAGCCTCCTGATAAGACTTAGGAACAATAGCAGAAGACGGAGATACAGAAAAAGCGCAAAAAAGGTAGATAAATGATCATAAGACACAAATTGTGAGATAGGATGAGAAGTGCAGAAACGAATACCTTTACGTTGAGCAATGGGTCGATCGAGATCAGGATCCGCAAACGCTGAAGAAGATGATGGGGGTATAGAAGGCGGAGCTATAGCAACCATATGTGGAGTAACAGCAGAAGAATGACGAACATAGACATGTGTAATCGGTGGTCGGGCGGCAAGCTCAGGAAGTCAAGGAGACTTATTAAGATTAGTCAACATGGGTGGTTGAATCTGTCCACCTTCAATGGAATAATATGGGACTGTCTCAAAGAAGTTTACGTCGGCACTTACGAAGTGATTTCGTAACACGGGACTGTAACACTTGTATCCTTTTTGGGTCCGAGAGTATCCAAGAAATAGACATTTATAAGAACGAGGATCAAGTTTATCACGTCCTAGAGATAAATTATGAACAAACGAAACACATCCAAAAAGTTTTAGGGGAAGAATATAAAGGTCCTTATTAGAAAACATGACCTGATAAGGAATTTTGTCGTCCAAAACTCGAGGTGTTCTATTTATGAGATAATTAGCTGTAAGAATAGCATATCCCCAAAAAAGTTTTGGAACGTACATGTGAAGCATGAGAGCCCGAGCTACAATTAAAATTGGTCCATTTTTTCGTTCTGCGGCCCCATTTTTGGTGACACAAGTAGTTTGATGGGTAATACCATGAGTTTCATTAAACTGCATAAAGTGATGAGACAAATACTCTTGGGCATTATCAGTTCTCAAAATATGTAATTTAGCATTGAACTAATTAACAATTTCAGCATGAAATTTTGAGAAGACAGAGAATATTTGTGATCGATCTTTGAGAAGATATACCGAAGTTAAACAAGAGAAATCATCAATAAAAGTAACGAAATAGTGATCACCACATAGGCCTGTAGTGCGAGAAGGTCCCCAAATATCTGAATGAACTAAAGCAAAAGGTTGTAAAGATGAAGACTCGGGACGTAAAGAAAAGGAAACTCTGTGGTGTTTACTTAGTTTGCATGTATCACAATTAAAAGGAGAAAAGTTAGATAAATTGGGAACTAGCTTTCGAAGATTGGTAGAAGACGGGTGTCCAAGACGACAATATCACTGATACAGCGTGATAGTAGAATGTAGAGCAGATGACCCAGAAGAGATGGTAGGTTGTTGTTGCTTCTCCTCCTGGAGGTAATATAGGTCGTTCTTCTCATACCTCAAACCAATTATCCTCTGCGTCTTTAGATCCTGAAATTCACAACGAGAAGGATAGAAAAGTATAGAACAATGGTGAGTATGAGATAGTTTATGAATGAAAATAAGATTAAAAGGGAACTATGACAAGTATAAGATAGACCGAAAAACAAAACCAGATGAGGAATATGTACCAATGCCACAAACAAAAACTTTAGAACCATCAACAATTGTAACATAAGAAGAAATAGAAGGGGTAATAACATTAGTTAAAAGAGACAAATCGCCTATCATATGATCAGACGCACCAGAATCGAGAATCCAAGGAGTGTTGTGAATATGAGAAGATGAGTGAAGACTAGTGATACCTAAGGCGTTGAGTCGTGGTGGAAGAAAAAGATGCATTGGCCCTTTGAACCATAGAATCATAATCAGACTTAGATATAGTAATCTGATTAGCCCAAGCTGGCTTGTCATGAAACTTCCAACAGAACTCAGCATCATGGTTTGTTGCACCACAATGAATACACTTCTTTGTGCCACGATTGTGGTCTCCCCCTGTCGTACAGCCACCATTACTGAATTTAATATTACAGTCGGAACCTTGATCACGAGACATCCTGGGGTAACCCGCAGATCTAAGTGAACTGGAAACGAGTCACTGAGACAATCACCACAAAAGTGATGTCAACAACAGTGCAAAGGTTGATGAAGTCCAGCAGCAAGATCTGAGAAGGTTGACGAGGTGGACTGGGAGGCTGCCGAAACTGGTCGGTGAGGCTCGTAGGTGAGTGGCTGAGATGGCGAGAGAGATCTGATGGATTGAGAGAGAGATCCCGTTGGTTGGATTGAGAGAGAGAGAGAGAGATCCCGTCGGCCGGTGGTGGTGGTGCCTATGATAAGGGCGGCGGTTGGCTATGGCGGTTGATGGAGACTACTATAAGAGACGGCGACTCTATGAGAGGCGACAACAACTGTGAGAGGCGGCAACTGAGAGGTGGCGTTGGTGACTGAAGAGATGGCGAGAGAGAGAGAGAGAGAGGCATTCGCGGCGGCATGTGGCGTCACCGTTGCTGGTGTCGGTAAGGGGAGCGGCGGGTGGCGTCGCCATTGGTGGCATTGTTGTTCGATGAAGAGAGGCGGTCGGTGACAACAGATCGAGGCAGATAGAGAGAGTGACCGGAGGCTGGCGACGAGCAAACAATTGTAACGATGAAGATGGTGGGTCGAACAAGCTCGCTGAAACCTAGCGACGACAATGAGGTGATCGGCGATGGTCGGCGATGGGTGGCGATTGTCGCCTAAGCCTGGCGATAAAGATGGCGAGAGGGCGCGGCAACAAGATGCTCCTGGTGGGAACCAGTGGCGGAGGTGATAAGCGGAGAGTGAATCAGCGGTAGCGACTGAGGCAGTGTAGTAGGGTTTTGTTTTACGGGAGTGGTGGCGGCAGTATTAGGGTTTTTTACGAGAGATGGGGAGGGAAAAAAGGGGATAGCGTACTGTGTGTATATTACACCCAGTCGAGAAAGAAAGGATAAAAAATTTTAGAGCAAGTAACCCGCTCTGATACCATGTCGAAAGATTCGAATGAATTGTTATTCTTCTCACATGAAGGGATAATTTATAGAGTAGATACAAGTCAAAAATAAGAAAAGTAAATAAAATCTAATTATTCTACCTATCTATTTGAGTTGATTACAATATTCTTGATTGATTACAATATAACCTAATTGATTACACTATACATGCTACCATATTATACTAATTGTTTCCAACAAATTGTAATTCACATATATTTGCATTGATTCATTTTCTAAGGAGAAAAATATAGCACAGGTACTTGTAGACGTACACTGGCTAAGTGTTACTGAGAGAATAGGTTAGCGAACAGCTATATCGTCTATAATAAGTAACAAGTTTTTGAAAAACATAACCAACGCACAAACGCACAAAAAAAAGAGCAAGGATGCAAACAAAAAACTACGACACATATTTTAACGTGGTTTTACGTGGTTACCGAAACATGCAATAGGGTAAATCACGGCTCACAACAGTTCCACTATGTATCGAATGAAAAAGAGTACAAAAGTTATATCAGCTACATACATCGTATATTTATATCCTCGAGTTATTGCATTACCAATTACCGCAATACTCTATTTAGATTCCGAGGACGTTAGCCTTGCAACCTAAGTCAGGCCACAGGCAGGTCGGACCCTATCATAATTGCAAAGTGGCAAACCAAAGCCAAATCATGTTTCACTAACACAACACGTGGTCAATCAGTCTAGCTGCATAAGGAATTTTCTCGTGTGTTTCATTGCATGTTCGACTCTCAGCCCTAACGCTTTCCATTTTCCCACAGGAATTAGCAAGAAAATATTCTAAAGTAGAAGTCCAAAATATAGATGAACTAAAATCCAATTAATGAGATAGTCCCAACCTAAATGACATAAAATGGGACAGGAGCGGGAGCATCAAAAAAACCAATAGAGTAAGAACAAGAATGCCTTAAGAACATAAACCAATGTATTCTAATATACATACTTGTCAAAGTAGTAAACACTTGTCCCTCCAACCATTAGGTTGCACGTTCAAGTCATGGGGCAGCCACTTTGTGCATTGAAGCCAAATGTTAGGTTTGTACTCAATCCATCCCATCCCAGACTCATAAATGGGTACTAACTGGGCATTAATTTATAGATGTTCATTGGTTCTTAGCTTAAAAAGAAAAGTTGTAGGTAAAAACAGTCTTTCACAATTTTTTATCATCATTTTTGTATTACCGAGAGAACTGTTAATAAAAAGGGGGGAATTTGGCCATAGGTCCTATTTTACATAAAAGGTTATGATTTCATCCATTCAAAATAAACACTTACCCAAGGACTCCTCAAATTCAAAAAAATGCAAACAATTACTTCTAAATGCAGATAAACATAAACAATATTTTCATAAACTCTCTCACATAAATTCACATTAATATACGATAATGCTATCTTTTTTATATACTCACATTGAAAATTATAAAATCCACAACTGGAAAAAAATAATAATTTATCAAAATAGATAAATTTAACAGATAAATGATAATTTTGTCACATATCGAATTGATAATTTATCAAAATATGAAAGTGATAAATTTATCATTTGTACAAAAATTCAAAAAAAAATTAAACAAATAGAAACCTTTGAAAATTACAAAAAAAAATTGCAATTTTTTTAAAGATGACAATTTTCGTTTTATTTTTTATAGAATGATAAATTTTACAATAGCTAATGTCGAGAAACATGCAAACTATCAATGTCGAAAAAGTTATGTTACAAAAACCATAAAAGTTAAACAGATTCGAGATGAAACATTTAGATGAGGAGAAAAAAGAAAGAAGGGGGAGCACACCAAATCTGCAAATATCCTCCTTTGTTGTAGCTTTTCCTCTATCAAAATATTTTGTAGAAATGTAGACACTAGAAACCATGATTGAGGAAGATACTTTCCGTGGTCCACCGGTTCAGTAAACAATAAGGCCATGTTTAGAAATCATTCTACTTCCTGTTTTCTATTTTTACTTTCAGTTTTTTTTTAAATTAGAAAATAAAAGTTTGTTTGGTTATCTACTTTTACTTTCAAATTATTACACACTAACCTCCAAATTAAATTTTTGTAAGTGTTACATACAATATATTCCAAGGTCGTCGTGCCCTGTTTTCTGTTTCCAAAAAAATGAAAGTAGCAAAAGTCTACTTTCTGTTTTTTGTTTCTGTTTTCAAAAAAAGAGAAACAGAAAACATAAAATAGGAAATAGAATGAGTTCCAAACATGGCCTAAGTATCCAAACCTGCCCAACAATTAGGGTTGTGAAAGAAGCCATTTCAGCATTTTTTATGCCCTAACTTTCCAGGGGCGGGCCTAAAGCGAAACTAAAAAATGGGAACCCTATTTTAAATTTTACGGACAAAATATGAAGTAGATAAATTAGCAAATCACATATGAAAACTCTAAATCCTCCTACATTTTATGTTTTGTTTTTATTATTTAATGCATAAAAAGATAAACAATCCTAGAAAGAACAAAAGAGCCAAAAGAAAAGGAGGACAAAGGTCATTTGAAGTGATCAAATTCATTGATGACATACAATAGGAAATTAGAATAAGCTAACAATCCTAATAATAATATTAGGAAAAGAAAACCCGAAAAGAAAAGTAGCAGGAACAAATCCGCAACAAATCTGGGGATTTCCGGAAATCCTTGAACTACCGGAAGTAGGTCTTCCATTTTCAGAAATTGAATCCTTTGGCAGCCTGACGAAGAACAGAGCATCTCATTTACGGAAAGAAACCATGTTATTACCGGAGGTAATGTACCTACGGCAAATGCACCAAATTGAACAAAAGCGTTTGTTTCCAGAAGTGAGCACAAAACCTCTTAAATATCGATGCTCCGAAAATAACGCTTGAATGTGAACAAGTTCCGTAAGAACGTGGGTTAATTAAGGAACTTGCGATTAATGCTTTCTTGGTCTTATGTTCGGATCATCGATGTTTAAAAGGTTCCTGATTAAAATCCCAATTCCCAGATAAAAATTTCTTACATTTATCCCGATTCTTTTGATCAGGACATTGAGTCAAAAGTTGTCCTACATCAAAAACTAGTTTTGGAGAGAAAGGTGGAGGGAGAGAGAGATGACTGATTGAGGGAGAGATGAGAGTTATTTGAAAGAATTGAAATCTCATAAAATACTCCTCATTGTATTGCATATTGATAACTATGGGATTAAATATTCTATTAATCTGTTAATTGATATACATATTGTCGTCTCTTCACTCATTATTATGATCAAAATATAGTTTAACTTATTAGTGAGGATTTATCCTAGGTCCTGAACCAAAATCAACCCAATGTAATAAACCTATAAAAACATCGTGTATAAGTTAGTCTAGCAGCTTAAAGGCTTTCCTTGTTTCGTTTGTGATGTGTTTTCAATCCTAAGTCCACATTGAAGTGTAAAAGTTTTTTACATGAGTGGGGGTGTGACAGTTATCGGATATTTCGCAACATCTGATTCCTTCAATAGATATGAAGTTTACTAACTGAGAAGAAATTTGTTAGGAGTTGTGCATCTAATTTTTGAATTGACACATGAGGATTAACGTTAAAGTACGATCTACGGAGCCAACCAGGCAAATTGTGTGACTTAGGTTCCAACATCGACCGAATCTCCATTTCTTCATTGAAGCAATCATCAAACTGTAAGGGGCTGCTTCCAAAATCTTCTTCCCCCACAGTTGTCTCAGGGGGAAGCAAACTACCCTAGAGTGCTACCCAGCTACTTTCCTTGTGCGCTTTTGCTCCAATGAAGGCGTTAAAAGTGCTGTTGATTTTGCTCCTCACAGAAAGGTCAGTATCTCCAGCGGAGTGAGAATCCTCCATGGAACCAGCCAGAACTCTCAGCTGATGACCGCTTACCTCTATCAAGCTCAGCCAAAGGAATACAGCTGTTTATAGTACATTCCTCGACCCCAGACTATTATGGACAGTAATGAATGGCGGAATTATGCAATCTTGTTTGGTTGCTGATTTCGTTATCGGTTTTGCAGCAAGTGTTTTGGAAAATGAAAACCGCTCGTTATCGGAATTATGCAATCTTGTTTGGTTGCTTATTTCATTCAATCTCTCCAGAAACATCCTCTTAGTATTTGCCAAAAAAGTTTACTTTCGCCAAAATTCAAGAAAATAATCCTCAAAACCATGTAAAACTCGTTGCGAGACACCAACCAAACATTTTCACTCTCATCCCAAATCTTCATGAATAATTAAGCAAATTATTATCTATCAAAGCAACAGACACAACAACAGACAAAATCTTCGTGAACAAAACGTAACACGCAATCTTTGAGATTCTACCAAGATTCCACAATACTTAAATGATACTTTGGCAGATGATCGTGAACAGCCACATTCATACGCCTAATACATAAACAGATAAACAAATTTCTCAGCAACAAAACTGATTTATACACGTATAAGTACACGTAAGTATACAAAATCAATCAACAAAAGCAACAGAGACAACAGAAAAAAAACTTCATTTTCTAGTAATGAAATTGTCATTACATGGGTGATCGGAAAAATCATGCATAAAACACACCGTATATGGGCAAAAATACGTACGAAACACTAAATTTCATGAATAAAACAAGCAGATCCTTCAGATACGAGCAAATTGCAATACCTAAATGATGATTCCATATATGATCGTGAACAACAACGTATATACGCGTGCATAAGCATATATATAGACAAAAATTCAAACAAAGCGCTAATTACCGTTATCTTTCTTGACATTTTCTCTCCTGCGCTTCCGATTCCTGGCCCAATCGGCGAGGCTCTGGCATCCCGCGCCATCGGACCGGGTCTCCGACGAATCGGCCATGATCTCGATACGGAGCACTCGGTCCGAGAAGTTACTGTCGTTGAACGCGAAACCGAAATCGCCGTCGCGGCCACTGTTTCTCGTGTAGTCGGAGTTCATCCCCGTACTCGGATCAAAAAGATCCAAATTCGTGGCTCTCATTTTTCGCTCTCTAAAAGAAGTCGACGAACGACTTGGCGTTACTGCTGGATGAGAGAGAGAACAGGCGGCTGAATTGTTATCTATATAACAAATGGAAAATGATAGCTTTACAACAAATTCGTCACAACAATGTTACAATATTCCACTTTTGGTAAGAAAATTTTGGTAA
>NMUG010004400.1:0-13900 GCA_002855965.1 Monotropa hypopitys | reverse complement strand
ACCTATCGAAGCAAAACAATAACAGTACGAAGCGAATTAGAGAATGAAAATTCTCAAACCTGAAATTAACAACAAATCGAGAAAAGCACATATGTACTAACTTCACAGCAGCAGCTTTAATCAGCAGTGGCGAAACGAAGTACTTCAAAGCCCTAGGAAGCAACAGTACAAAATGCAGAAACGACGAGAGAGGGGAGAGGAGGAGGTGGAAATGGGGCCTTAGGGTTTTGTTTGGGTTTTTGAATTTCTAGCAATTTTGCCCGCCAAAATTTTCAGTGAACAGTTTTCTACAAGGCTAATAACTCCGGAAAGAACACGTGGCGGATGGGGATTGGAGCGTAGTTCTATCTTTTATGACTAGATTTTCGTTACGTGTATATTCTGATTTTTGAAAATTTGATTTTTTTTATGATGAGGTTAAAAAGATAAGAATGAGTTTGGAATAAATTATTTTCTACTATTAAATACAATAAATATTATTTGATATTTAATAATATTTATGTATTTTTTGTCACTGAATATGATTTTGCAAATTACACATCTTATATACTTTCATTCTAGACTCACTCACAAGAGTAAAAATCAATTACTTAATAAATTAATAGCAACGAACTAGTTTTAGCTTATTTAAATCTCTTGGTGTGTATTATTTGATTTTGTTTATATTGTTAAATACATAATACTGTCGGATGTGCTAAGATTGATTAAAAATATTGATTCTTATAATCTTTTATTATTCTTTTATGGTTAAATTATAATGGAACAATAAAAAAGGAATAAAAACTCTTTTATCGTTTTCAAACCAAGGTAATACTCATTCTCACTCTAACGTTGATGATGAACAACCTACTTCCAAAATTCTAATAGTCGAATTTGATGATACTTCTTTTATACGGGATTCAGGGTTACGTATTCTGATGTGGGAATATCTTGTTAATTAACATGATGCGATTAGATTAGCTTATATCAAAATAGGGTCATATCAATCTAATCTTATAGAGTCTTCACGGTCCGTATCAAGAAATCAACACCGTTGATTTCAATCATCTTGGTTCAAAAAAATCATTGGTTATAGTATTTAAAAATATACAACTGTGCGAGGGTAAAATACTCGGGTATTATCTTTGCCGGTAAACAACTCAATATCTGGATTCTGTGACCTTGTCAATCTGCTGAAACTCTTGCTAGTCCTGCGCTCACAAAAAACTATTATAGGACCTTTCGCCTCTAACGGCCGGAAGGCTAGCCGATGACTAAGTTAGTCCTGGTCGATGAAAGAACTGTAAACTGTAAGCACAAGAGGATTTGAGAGCAAAATGGCATGTATCATTCACTGATAGTTTATCTCCTACTTATATACTTTTACATTCCGAGTTTCCAGCTTCTCGCTGGAAACGAGGTCTTCCTAGGACTCCTCGTCTCTTTTCCTCGTGTCGGGTACCATCTAACACGTGTCTGCCACATTCTCCTACAGGAAAGAATGTTGGCACACCTTTTCACTGATCTCGGAACTCTAAATATTCTCTTGGGAAGGGGGAGTCTGACACGCGTGCCTTGCACCATTCTCTGGATGGTCGACACGTGGACACCTCGTCTGCCACCCCTTCTTGCACTGCTCCATTGGATGTCGCATTGGTGGATGTCGGACGCACATGGCCGACCTAATCCGCACAACGGGCACTACTGGGAATGGATCCTTCGGACATGCGTCATTGAGGTTTGTGTAATCCACACAAACCCTGAATTTCCTATTCTTTTTCTCCACGACCACCGTGTTAGCCAGCCATGTTGGGTACTGTACCTCCCGGATTGCCTTTGCCTCCAGCAACTTGTCCACCTCTTTAATGACTGACTCAGTATGGATGGCTGCTGATCGGGGAGCCTTTTGTACGGTGGGCTGGAAGGGTGGATCAACATTGAGCCGGTGACAAATTAATTCCAGACTAACCCCTGGCATTTCATAAGGAGTCCATGCAAACACGTCGATATTGGCTCTTAAGAGCCGGAGCATATTTATT
Source organism: Monotropa hypopitys (assembly GCA_002855965.1). Taxonomy (NCBI): domain Eukaryota; kingdom Viridiplantae; phylum Streptophyta; class Magnoliopsida; order Ericales; family Ericaceae; genus Monotropa; species Monotropa hypopitys. Next base: position 11,882 of record NMUG010004400.1, on the reverse strand, counting down.
TGATCCTGTTCTGGCATGGTCGACCCAATGAGGAAGAAGCGCTCACTCGCTTCTTCTACTAGAACACAGACTAATTCTTGAACTGCCTTATCTATGGCCTCCGTGCCAACATCTTCGAGTACCGGAGCATTCGGCACTTTGACCCAGTGAACTTGGGCAGGGGTAGTTTTGCCTTTGACTGCCATGATGTAGCATTTCTTTGATGCGACCTGATCTCCACATATATCCTCCTGTCCGCGAGGACCAATAAACCGGACCACTTGGAGATAAGTGGAAGCTATAGCTTCAATCTGGTGAAGCCAGTCCCGGTCCAATATAGCATTATAATGGCTCGGGAAATCGACCACGGTAAACTCAGTATTAACCATTTTTTTGCCTGCAGTGACAGGCTGGTGGACTCTTCCCAATGGCCATATCGGAGCTGAATTAAATATGACTAGTGGTATGTCGGATGTGACGAGATCGTCCAGGGGCATCCCCAACTGCTTGAATAGGGGATAATACATCACATCTGCCGAGCTTGACAGGTCAATCAAGATCCTCCGTACCAAGATTTTATCGAACCGAAGGCTCACAACCAGGGCATCGCTGTGAGGTAAATGAACCCTTTCCAAGTCTTTCTCTGTAAATGTGATCTGCCATTTCCTGGCTGGCTCTGCCCTAAGTCGGTTTGACAACGTGTCTACATTCATCACATATTTGCTGAACTGGTGCTGTTGGACCTCCTTGTTTATCTGCGCTCCGTTGCTTCATCCATTGCTCCATGGATGACGTTAATAACTCGGACAACACCATCCTTGTCACGGGTTGGGGTGGTGGTAGTCCGGCAGCAGTCCTTTCTTCGTTAATGTACTCCCTGAGCCTTCCTGCTTGTGCCTGTTTCTCCAGGAATGTCTTGAACGCTCTGCATCTGGTGGTGAGGTGCCCCTTGTCCCGGTGATAGGAGCACCTCATGGATGCATTTTGCCCTGTGGTTGCCCTATGATTTTGGGGGCAACCTGAAGAAGTCTTCTTTTTCTATCTTCCGAAGGAGCTCGTAGATAGGTATCTTGAATACCGTCTCATTTGCTTGGAATTCCTTTGGCCGTGGCACCCTTTCTCCTTAGATTTTATCTCATTCACCTGCCTCAGAGCACTTGGTCTGGATCCAGGTTTGGGACCAGAAGTTGGCTCGGACTTAAGCTTCTCTGATCGGGCCTCCTCCAGCCGGTAATGTTTCTCAATCCTGGACATCAGGTCATCCATGTCCGCCGGGCTGTAAAGCGTAAGGTCTTCAAATAGTCTGCTCCGGGGATCCAGTCCCATTTTGAAGGAGAGTACTGCAGTTCCCGAAGCACATCCTTCTATCTCGTTGTACACTTTCCAGTATTGGTCCGCGTACTTCCGGAGAGATTCTCCTTTGCCCATTCGAAGTGTGAGCAGAGCGTCCACCTCCTTTTTCTGCTTTGTACTTGTAACAAACCGGGCCAGGAAGGCCTGAGACAATTCCCGGAATGAGCCGATAGATTGCTCCGGGAGCTTATCGAACCAAATGAGCCTGAGGTCCCCCAGGCTGGAGGGGAAGACCTTGCAAAGGAGTTCATCCTCGGTGATATGCAGGGACATCATTTGGCGGAAGTGCACTAGATGTACATACACGTCGGACGTAGGTTCATATTTCTTGAATTTCGGAGCAGAAAAGCCCCATGGAGCCCGATATGCGTCAATAGCCGGACTGAATGGTGAAGATATCAACTGAGCATGGACTTGATCCGCACGGCTAAACATGGCTCGGTCATTCCAACGTTTGGCGTCCAGTTTGTCCCGGAGGTCTCTGGACTGAACACCCCTGTCCCTTGCATGGGAGCTGGAATAAACCGAAGCCTGTCGTTTGGTGATCCGGTCGTCGCCCTTTCCTTTGCGTTTTCTTTCCTGTCTCTCAAGCTGGCTCTCGTGGGTCGACGTTCCACTGCTTGCCCAATCTGGCTCCCAGCTTCCTGTGGAACATTCCATTGGTCCGGAATCTCCACCGAGGCATAATAATGCTGAAGTACAGGGAGTTTTGTCATGATCTGGATCAACCAGATCCTTCCCCTTCCTTCTCCTCTCACGCGCCGAAGTGACCGGGGTGATTTTTTGGCCTGCGTTCCTTTGGATGATGCCTCGTGTGATCCCTCCTCCTGTCGGGGGAACATGATCTCCTTCTGCCCCAGTCTTCCCCCGACCGTCCTGTTCTGCGGGATTCTTTCGTCCGGAGCTCTTCTTTCAAGCGGAGCACATCTTCCTGAATGGCAAGAATGAGTTCATCTTTCTTATTGATTTGGTCTTCCAGGGTCCGGATATATGCCCTGGAACCTTGATCCTTTCGTGGCCTCATCGGTGCCGTGCCATTGGGCCGGTTATTCTCTGTTACCGCAGCAGGGGTCCCATCGATTGGTAGGAGGACAAAGTCGTCTGGGGTGTGATTATTCTGCCTGTTTTGTATAGAAACAGTATGCAGAGCCATTAGTAGGTGCTGCTCAACGTGGTGGATCGAAAATGTGGTAAGTGTTATTCCTCCCCAGCAGAGTCGCCAATTGTGGGTTCCTGGACTCGTGACCCAATCTGCTTACCAAAGATCTGATCCTGAGTGACCACCATGTGACTCCTACAACCAAAGAAAGTGTTAGAAGTGTCCGGCGCAGGCTGTCGGAAAGGCTCTCTGATGCCTAAGTCAGATGAGTTTTTGAGAGAGTAGTTTGACAGTGTAACAGCTCTGTGAAAACCAGAATGCTCGAGAGCTTACCTAGTCCTGTAATGCTCATATTTATAGACTGCTCGTAGTGCGTCCAATCCAGCACAAATCACGGTAATCGTCCCGGATATTCCGTCGCAATATCCGGGATTTCCCCAGGTTTCCATATCGGTCCGTCCGGGATAGATATTCATTAGATGAATGTTGATCCGGTACACTCCTGGAAATAGAGGGATGATCCAGACGTTCCGTACCATGTCCAAACAGATTTTAGTTCAGGATCATCTCAGTTGTCCCGGTGCACTGTTGGGCCAGGAGAAACCCCCTGTTGCGTCCTGACCAAATGGTCCGGTGCACGGTTAACTTGTCGGGCTAACCGTAATGCTTCTCCCCGTAGAATATTGGGCCAATAGCCCTACGGTTGGTCCGCCCAACCTATCTAGCCCCATAATAGGCCTGCCCCCAACGGGCCAGCTCCTATATCCGATCTATTGGCCATATTTGGTTCGGTTACCACATTCTTCGTGCTCGAACAACATTTGGATGGTCCGGTATAGTCGCATGTTATTCTATCCTTAGTGGTGTATTATCTGAGATTACCCCGGTAAAGAAGGAATATTTCTCAACAAATGAGGAACATAACTATTGAGTACTGACCTACCCCCAAATACCGAGAGTTTTCTTTCTCTAATACACTATTTAAGTGAGAATACCGGAGAGAAAAATACTACTCATGAAGAGTCATGTGAGAACCCATTACCATTTTTGAAATTGATACTTGCACACTTGGCTTACATTAGCAAGTAATTTTGGCTAATTATTTATCTTGTAGTAGGTAATTGGTATCTTAGTCTTTGTAGGGTCCTTTGCTTCGAGCTATGGTTAGTCTTGCAAGCATTGTCGAAGACAAATTGAGGTAGTGATACAAAATTCTCTATCTTGGTCGAGGTATAGTGTAGTTGACATTCATCCCAGAGGTACATTGACATCTTCCCTTTATTTACTATCTTATACACTGGTGATACTGCACATTTTAAGTTGGGGAGAGTGACGTATGTGTTTCACCATGCTTGTATCATATATATATATATCTTATTTTTTGCTTTTTAGTCCCATTTTAGAGTCTTGAAACTTTTTAAAAATTTTGAATCGATGGCCTAGTATATCTATCTATCTCTATTTTCCCTTTGAGGCATGGACAAAGTATAGCTCGGATTGTCTACGTAAAGGACTCGTTAGTTAGTTAGTGAATTGCTTTTACACGGATTTTGGGATTATGTGAATTTTAATTCTATGGAATGAGTAGAAATTTGTTGAGCTTTAATTAGACTTGTATGTGGCATCTTAGTTTATTTTGCTAGTATGTTAAAAGAATTTGTTTTGGCACTTAGTTTTTAACTTTTTTGCACTTCACATAAAAAATAGGTTTGAGTCGCTTGCGAGTTGCATCTTGGTTGTCTAGATGGCTATTTAGTGGAGACTTATTTTTAAGTGAGTTTAGAGCCTTAAATTTCCTTGGAGTGGTATCAAATAAACTCTAGTCATCACGAAAAAATCTTACTCGCTATTGATATCATTATTCTTGTCGTTAAGCATTGAAAATTCACTATTATTGATATATTTTTTGGGTTTGTCATGCACGGTTGTTGTTGGACTTAGGAAAGGATTACAAGCGATCTTTGACATTTGAGCTAGTTCGCTTCATCTTGCATTTACCCCTTGTGAGTCCATTTGAACGTTTTACATGAACTTTTTCTTGTGGAGCCATAAATTCTATATTTTGTCTCGAGAATTGTTGAAACTCATGTTAAAGTTATATTTGAAGATATAAGGTGGTTTATATTTGTACTTATTGATGGTGTACCCTTCCTTAGAAACAAATACATAAAAAATTCTAAAACTGAAAAACCAAATAACTCGGGGGTCACATATTCTCTTATTAAAGAAGAAACATTTGTTATTTAATTTGTTGGGATGTATTGGAGGTTGAGAAATGAAAAAATGAATATGGCGTATTTAAAAAAAAAGAAAATGAGAAGCAAGTTTGATGACGAGGGCTGCATTTTCTAGCTTGCTCTCTACATTTGTATATAGCCTATTCTCAAGCATAAATGAAATATACATAGCACAATACACTTTCCTTACCTTAAGTTATAACCAGAATAAGTCTTATTTGATCTTTTGGGCAACAATGATTTGTTGTATGTTTATTGGGGAAAAAATTATTTGCTTAGCATTTCTAGTCACGAGATCGTGTATCTACTTTATAGAGCTTCCTTTCGCATCGTAATGGGCAGAATTTTTTGATTTTCATTTTACATATCTTCCACCCGCACATATGAGAGTTAGTATATGAACCCTTGTTTCGAGAATCTTATTTGTTCAGTGCATGACACAGTGAGAATTGAAGTCGAGACTCGTTCCGGATAAACTTTTAGGTTGTTATATCACTTGTGATGAAAATCCTTGCTCACACACATTAAATGTAGATGACATGACATGTTCTTATACTTGCTCGCAGTGTGAACTTTTTTGCCTACATATCTCTTTAAGGATCCTTATTCCATTGTTTAGAAAAAAAATTGTGAGTTTGCCTCACATGTTTTGGTATGCCATATAAAGGTAATTTACTGCATTCTGTGGATTGTTGCTGCTGAAATCCCTTATGAGATCGTACTCATCCTACCGAGACCACCCGGGAGTTTAAAGGATCTATCCTATACTTTCATTAGTTAGTTTATTTTATGATCGAGTTTTAATATTTTAGTTTGCTCGGGACTAGCAAATGCTAAGTTGATAGTGTGATAGACATACATTTTTGCTTATTTAGTGCATCTATATCTTCCTTTCTTATTATAGTATCCGTTTATTTCTTTGTTTTTAGTTCATATTTACATTTAACATGTTTTCTAGCATGTACAGGTTTTTTGGCACTAATTCACGAGTTCTACGAGCTCAAAACCATATCCTTGATTTTTTCGAGAGTCTCTGAGATTCTCTACATATAAAGGATCAATTTTGAAGCCCAAGGAACCAAAGAAACAAGTTCAAATCAAGACTCGAGCCAAATAGAGCAAAACTGACCAAATCGATAGAAACTGACCAAACCAGGAAAATTCGGATATATGAACCGATGCAGAAGAGCTTAGCCGGAAAATTAGAGGTCATGTACACCAATTGAGCAAAACTTTGAACCGGTGCACAAGCTCTTCGTCTGAGGGTTTTCAAACCAATTAAGGACTTTGTGGTCTTTTTAGGTAAGGGGACATTATATACTTGTACTAGTGAATTGCCCGTGCCTGTAGGCACTTGATCCGTAAAATCACCACACGACACATGTCCTCAGCACTACAAAAATTCGTGCTTACATATTACATGTTATGACAAAATGTATCATAAAAGACCAAATTAAAAGTTGTAAATAATTATAAAATGTTAAAATAAATCATAATATTGTCTAACAATTTCTCTAGAATAATTAACACACATGGTTGCATTCATAATTTCATAAGGAATGCCTAAAATTTGATCAAAAGAGTAGAAGACGAAATGTAGAAGAAGGATAGTATACTTCAATCTTCATAGTAATTCGACAACTTGTACACAATAGTTGTTGACATGCAACACAATATGTTAAGATGTAATAACAAATAAAATAAGTTAAGATGAATCAATGGTTCCATACAAACAGTTTCCAAAAATCAAATCGTTCTTCGTAGATACACAGTCCCCTCATGAAAGCTGGTTCACATCTGTTTTCCTTCTCACGTAAAATAGATGTCTCTTTGCACACCAATTGGCATTTCAGGTATTCATTTTCTTGGTTATAATATCCAATACATAAGAACCATACCTTCAATTAACCAGAGAAGGATGCTTCAGCAGCAAAATTGGGGTGGGCAGCAAGGTAATGCAGAAAAATGCCTAGTGCAAGCTGACTTGTAAACTTTCATCTGAATCTTTCCATTTTTCTATTTTTATTATGCGACTTTCCAAGAGATTTCACCAGTTCTGAAACTGAGTAAGGAGACCCCTACCTGCAGTGGGCTAACGCATAATAATATTAGAGCAATTAAATCATTTCTAAAAAGGCATTATACTGCAGCCACTAAGGCAAATGAATAATTGTTCCTAATGCCTCCTCTCAAGCGGGGTGCCATATTACGACCTGCCAGAAAATACTTTTTAACACATTAGTTCACCAAACCATTCGATGGGAACATAAATAAACAGACATATACAGTTCGTCTGTGTTATGAAAAGAAACCCAGACGAATCAATTTGGTTTCCAAAAACCCTAACAAACAATTTACTTCGGGTGTTTCCAAAAACCCAAACGAATTAATTGTTCCGGACAAACAGTTTCCAAAAATCAAAAGAATGATTTGGAACCCCGAAATGAACCGCCGATAGCAATGGTAATGGGATGAAATGGAAACTTACCAGAAACTTACCCCAAAATCGAGGTAGCGACAACAATGGTGAGCGACGGTAGCAATGGCGATGGATGGGTGTGAGGCTGCTGCGGTGGTCGATGGTGGATGGGTGGGAGGCTGCTACGGTGGATTGATGTGTGAGAGGCAGCAGCTGGTGATGGTCGATGGCGATGGGTGAGAGGCGGCAGCTGTCGATGGTGTTATGTACAAAACAGGGGCTATGTTGTGCAATGTATAATGGGGAAGATGGACTGAAACAGAACAGTGAATATGTTCTGTAATTATGGACGAAATAGAATGAGGGGCTGAACGGGAGTGGGAATGGGGAAGACGTGGGGAAGTGTAAGAGGCGTGGAAATGGTAAAATGTGAAAGCTGCGTGGGAATGGGGAATATATTGTGCAGTGTGTAAATGTGTCAGACTTCTCAATCAAAGGCTGAAAACACACAAAGATCCCACGGCTAAATAATAACACAATATAGATGGAGCAAATCCAAGGGCTGAAAATGTGTGTGTAAAATGTAAAGAATCCAAGGGTTAAAAATATGTGTAAAAATGTAAGGGGTATATTTGAGCTATAATGTATAATAGATTATGGACGTTTTGTATATCTTTTTATGTAGTTTTAGGGGTTAGGGGTCGAGAGCTTCTCTCTTTGCCTCTCTATTCTTCTTTATTCATTCTAGGTTTTTCCTTTGAATTTGGGAGGTTTTACTCTTCATTAACCATGTAAATATCTTTTCCATGTCTCCATTTATGTATTCTATTTTGTATGTTATGTTGTACTTAATTTCTTATTTCAAGTATATGTACTGTTTTCTTTGTGTTATTGTATTTTTCTTATTGTTTTAGGATTAATGGATGGCTAACCTCTTTGATTTGGTCTTGGGGTGACTAATACCCCAAGACCTAGATTTTTATTGGATTTCTTCATATATGGGTTGTATAGTGGTGGTTTTGAATGACTTAGTTCATGAATTAGGGTCTTAGCTTAGTGGTATTAATCACATTGATTTAGTTTTTCTATTAATTTGGTATATGCAATACTTGGTGCGATGTCCCACTAGGTGTTCGAAAAAATATCTCAACGAACTAATTTCCATAAAAATCACTTATCCTTATATAAAATTCAAGTCCTTGATTTTGTGTGAAAGATAGGAGTATGTGGATCATCCAATTTATGTTTAACATGATGATTGTTAATCTCATTGATGGGTTATCGACAATAACATTGGCATATTTCATTCTTGTAGCTATGTCATCATAGATGTTCGATGAAATGTCTAATAGAATATAATTCTAGCTACCACTCAAATTCTTGTCCCATGACTTGTGCATGAATTCCAAATCTTTCGAGTTAGATCATAGGCCGTAATTCTCACTTGTAGCATAGCCTAGGTAAGACATTATAAATCCCAAGACCATTCTATTTAGTTTTACTAGTTTAATTTTACTCTTGTTTTATGTCACGCCCCAATCGTGATAATTATATAGCTGATCATCCAGGATTGACACGTGGCAACCATAATGATACATAACACTAATACAACTCTGATAATAGTAAGTCATCATAACCCTGGGCAACATGCCCTAAATCAACTCATCCTCAAACTACTACTACTACTCAACTGATACAACTGATACAAATACAACTCAACAAACCCCACCAGTTAAATAAAAAGCTACTACTCATACACTGACTCAAAGAGATAAGAATCCTCTCAAATACATCAAAAGATAAATAAAAAGACTCTGACAAAATTCCTCAACAACTGCAGCCAGATTGGACTGGTGGACGCTAGTCACGAACACCTATGAGATAGCATATAAAAACGCGTGTCAGCAACGATGACTGGTGAATACTAAAGAAATGCATAAATAAGAGAACTAATAGTCTTTTTTACTTCCTTTGTAAAATATTCATCTCTAAAACACTTTTCCATTTTCTTTATTCCCAAAATATATTTCCTTTTAACTCACACCAAAATGTTCATTTCTTTAAATAATTTCTCATTTTCTCTTTTAAGTAAATCTCTCTTTGTTCATTTCTTCTTGAATTATTTTTTTAAAACACTTTATCTTTGAAGATAGTTCCTTTACCAATCACTCTTTCTTAATAGATTTCCATATAACTCAATTTCCACTTTTCTATTACAAAGATTCAGATTCACTCAATTTTTATCAATGAGCATGGTTGTACATTTTGTAAGTATTATTTGATAGATTCTACTTAATTTTACCAATGAGTATGACCACGGTTTCTATGCGTACACTTATTTTACCAATGAGTATGGCCGCACTTTCTATGCGTACACTCAAATTTACCAATGAGAATGGCCACACTTTCTATGTGCACACTCAATTTTACCAATGAGCATGGCCGTACATTTTGTACGTAATTATCTTAGAACCCTTCATCTTTCTCATCTTTGAATTCTTGTTTATGATTCTATCCATATTTCATTCTTTATCACAATATCATATCTCTTTTACAAAACTATTATGCTTTTCCTTAATTTCAAGATTCATAGATTTTCCATCTGATTCTCAAATCTTATCAAAATCCAATTGTATTTCCTCTTTTAAACTCTTAATCAATATTACACATATTCCCAACTCTTACCTTGTGAACCCATTTCTATTCTTATGTTTATAAAATCATTTGATTCACGTTATTCATATTTCCAATTATCTTACCATACTTTTTTTATATGAAAATATATCATACACTTTATCCTAACTTACACAATTCTAAGAGTACTCACATGATAGGTGATTCACCCTATCGAGCTTACTTGGCTTGACCCCGAGTTGCAGTGGAAGATGGCTTCTCAACACCTAACAAAAGCCAAATCGACTATTTAAGAATTCATAATGGAACATATGCATGATTTACTCTTATTTCTTCCAACTTCTTATTTTCTTAGATTTCTTAACAAGCTTTTTATTTGATTTCCACATTCTAAACTTTATGAAAACACATTTTTATACACTGATTAGGTACTGACTTTAGGCCTAAAAATATTTCCCGAAGTTCCTGGCCAAGATTCGAGCCAAAAACCAAAGCATTTGGGCTCGCTGCCAACTGACCTGGGACCGGTACCAGGACCGGTGGTGGAGCCGATCCTTTAGACCGGTCTTGGGGCCCGGTCCTGCAATGTTCTGCGATTTTTTGGTTTTTCTTCCAGAATCGATTTTGATCTAATTTAACCTCCAAATCTCAATTATTTTGCTTCTAAAATTAACCATATGATCTATGGATGATATGAAATGAATCTGTAAGGTTGATTTCTGATAGTTTTACCTTGATTAACTGAATCAATAATTCAAAGCTTGTTTGCGAAACCTGAGTTCTTCTTCATTCCCCTCTACTATTCGTCTTCCTCGGTGAACTCTGCAACCCAATTCCATCTCTTACTCTCAATCAAACTTTCTCTTCTGAGCAAACCCTTGTTCTCTCTCTCTCTCTCCCAAATTATAACTCTCTCTCACACAATTTAATTCCTCTCAACACACTTTGATTGTTATTAATAAATTTGGAAATCAATAAAATCCAAGTAGACATATATGTATCTATTTTACGTTTGCTTACGATTCTTCACAAATCCTTGACAACACAGACTATTTTTGATACGACGCCAATTCAATTACACACGTTTTGATGAATCTGTGACATTTTATGCTTTAATTCTCATTTCTAATATAAAACCAATTCAAGGGTAGCATCATTCCTCTTCATTAGTGAAATAAACACTCTTTACAAAGAAACCTTTTGATTCTCCTCAATTCTCTATGGATCGACCCTAGACTTATCACTTGCTATTGTTAAGTGTTATTTCATTGTCTATAAATTTCTAATGTGTTCGTAGCCCCGTCGAGTGACGATGCATGCATGGAGTGACCATTAAGCGTTGCCTAGCTGCCCACGTGCCTGCCACCTGTGGTAGGTACACTTCCCCAGGTTGTTGGAAAGAGGGCTTCACCCATGATGAAGCACTTACGGACTACGTGCCAAAGTGACTATAAATACAAGGATGGTATTGAGGAGGAGGTGTGAAATTTTATATGCTCAAACTCTGGTTTTCTCTCTCTACCTTAATGACTTTGTCATCGGAGGGTCCACCGGTGACATCGGCTGGTAGGCTAACTTTTCTCCTTGTGTAGCTAAGTTGGAGCACCATCGTGTCTTGCTATTTGAATCCAACACTTGAAGACAGACCCCCAACAAATACATACGTCATAAGAAATGGAATAGAGTGGTTAAGAAATCACTTAGCATTTGTCACGGTGAACCTTGGAGGATGAGTTATGATCGTGACAGAGTTTTTGGTATCATGGCATAACCTGAGTCAACATGGCGACACCATATCTAGAATTCATATGAGCCATCTATTGAATCCCAAAATGAGAACAAAGTGATATGCAAAATAAGTGGTACACCATGGCTACCGAAAAAAGGTTGTTTACTAAAATGGACAAGAGTACCCTCAGAGCTATAGGAAATACTTTCATAATCAAATTTTGTGTGCTATGTGTCATACTCTAGGATATTATACGATTTGATATCGATGTGTGATATGATAATAAACGTGTATATCTAAAGTATAAGGAGTTATAAGAATTTCACGTGTTTAAAATATTTCCTCATCATTATTTGCTTTATGACAATTGCCTATAAAATTAATAAATACATGTGTACAATATACGCGAAACATGTTTTTGAAAAATTTGAA
>NMUG010004399.1:0-13899 GCA_002855965.1 Monotropa hypopitys | reverse complement strand
CAACATGATATGATATAATAAGAAATATGAAATGAAAATGGGATATATGTCATTGTGGTACTTTCCCTCCTATGTGCTTGCTCTTTCACAACGCATGTTTTAGAGATTGTATCCTTATGTGCTCTGTTGTTAGTCATTGTACTTGAGTTTGGGGAGACACACAACCTCTTTTAGTTTCTATTGTTGCATGCTAGTTACATATATTGATTTGCATATATTGACTATTGTATCTGACACTCCTGGATATCTTTTGCTATTTTTTGTTGCAATCTATATCCAGGTTGGATGCTTAGCGGGTTCACTCCAAGCCAGGTCGACATGCCATGATTTTGTAGAGAGAGATGGTTCGTGTCACTCCTATGGGAGCCTTTCTATTTCCTTATATATAATTGTTGATAGCTAGTTGAGGACTTTTACTTTATAGTCCTGAGATTGTAGCAGTACTTGTGGATCTTCTTTGATCCGGTTTATTGGTTGTGTTAGTTCTTTTAACTTAGTTGGTTGGAGCCCGGTTTGGGAGATTTTATCTTAGTACTTCCGCTGCACTGTTTTCTTATTTATTAGATGTGTGTGATGATTTTTGTATCACTTAGGATGGTTTGATGCTTATAAAGTCACATATCCGTTGTCAGATCATTTATTTATTTATGTTCTGGAATGGGTCGTGACAGCTTGGTATCAGAGTTCTAGGTTGTTAGATTCTGGAATGAGAAGGATTTGAGGATTTTAGTGAGTCGGAATGGAAGTGGTTTGAGTCCTTCCACCTTTAGGGATAAGAGAGTCTTGAAGATTTTAAGGCTTGAAGTGAGAGTTTTAGGATTGGTGGGTGGTTGTATATTCTATAGGTATTATGTGTGTTACCTTGACGCCCAAGAAACTACCTTGACATCCTGTTTGAAAAGTGCCTAATCAACGTATTTTCAAGTAGGAGGTCTTGGAGAGTTAATTGGAAAGCATGATATATAGCAGAATACCGAGTCTAGGTTGTCTGAGTGGTTAGTTGGTTGAGTATGTAGTTTGTGCTCAGTAGTGGTTTTGGGAACCAGTGTAAGTCATGGCATGGCAAGTGAACCCTAAAGTGTCAGGTAATTATATGTGGCTCTCGATTTTTCTTCCTTACACTGCATGATATGTGTTTTATACTTATGTGTTAATTTCCGTTTTCCTTGCAACTGTTATGTGTTGCACAAGTATGCTTTTACTATAGCATTGTAAGGCCCGAAGGGGAGACGGCATGCCCGACTGACTAAATCAGCCTTCCGTCGGCCCGGCTACATCGTGAAAGGCCACCACCAGCAAGCGCTTGGGGATCAGGTCGGCGGTCGAGTTCCACGATGCTCCCGTCGGCCCAAGATCATGGGGCTTCGGCAATGCCTTGGAAACAACAATCTTTTGGTCTGACACGCATGATCCACGTCTGCAGTAGAATCCTCCTCGAGGATAGTGTCCCGGGATCCCCGCACACGATATCGGCGCACGCAGGCCGACAGAACAGCTTTCTCTTGACCCGAGGCAGTAAGGTGGACGGGATGTCTGCCACGCACCTACAAATCCGGTCAGATGCTCTGCACGAGGCAGCTTGGTCCGACAGCACGCGCGCCAAAGGGCGCAGCAGCCACGCGCCATGCACTATAAATGCAAGTCATGGGGCAGGAGAGAGGTTCACAATTCTTATGACTCCGAAGCTCTGTCCATTTCACTTTCTCTCTCTAAGATCATTGCTTGACTTTGTCATCGGAGGGTTCACCGGCGACACCGATCGGTAGCCTAACGTTTGCTCCTTATCGCATTGGTCCGACGGTCATACTCAAAAGGTAAAGGAAGACAAACCTAACACTTCAATTGGCGATTCTGCTGGGGAAGTCTTCAGCCTCTTTTACATTCATCCATCAATCCTGTCTGGACAATGACTTCCAAGGTAATCAGCACCCCTAAGGCCAAAGGCGCCGACGGCCGACGTACAGAGAGCAGAGGCAAGAACATTGCTGAGGGAGGTAGAGTTTCTAAACGTACTCACCCTGAGGATCTCAGCTATCACACATCATTTTGTCCCATCCCTCCAGTCAAGCTAACCACAAAGCAGTTCATCAGGAAGCTCCCGGTGGACCTAGAGAAAAGATATGATCAGATCGATTCCCTTCGGTTGGAATTGGTTCGCCTAAGGGAGGCTACCGAACACAGGGCCGACCCATAGTTCAGCACCTCTAGCCCGAAGGACCAGAGCTACCGAACTCCCTCTCCCAAGAGAAGCAGACTCTCCAACGAAAAGACATCAGTGTACGAACGCCTCGGCATTAGGAAAGAGGTGTCTTCTGGTCGGAAACGTGGAAAAGGGGGCCGTAGACGTCGCCCGGCGCCTAACCGACGAAGAATCTGTCCGCCTATAGAGAGTCGGCAGAGGTCAATCCATGACAGATTGGGACCGAACCCACTGGTCCCGCCCAGAAGATCGCCGCCAAGGGAGTACCGATGATATGACCATCATGACAGCCATCGTGATGACTGGCTCTCCCGCTCGGAGCAAGAAGTGACTCAACGGTTACGTCGGCAGGAGGATGACCGACATGAAAGATTGGTGTGCTTACCATTCACTCCTGATATTGAGGCAACAAGGCCCCCTGTCGGCTTCTCAGCCCCCAAGTTCAATAAATACGACCCCAAAACCGACTCCTATACTCATCTTGTCCACTTCCGACAGATGATGTCCCTCTACTCCAACGATGATGCATTAATGTGCAAAAATGTTCCTCTCCAGCCTTGGGGCTGTCAGTCTTCTTTGGTTCGACCGACTGCCGAATGAATCCATTGCCTCCTGGAGGGATCTTTCTTTAGTGTTCTTAGATTGCTTCGTTACCAGCTCGAAGCTGAAGAAAGAGGTGGATTCCCTGCTCGGCCTCAAATGAGCAAGGTCTGAATCCCTGCGTCAGTACGCAGCCTGATATTGGGATCTCTACAACGAAAGTGAGTCCCTAGAAAAAACAACGATAGATTCAGATGCTCCTACCACAGAGAGAAGGGACATCTGACAGCCAGCTACCGAGCGTTCAAGGATTTCCTTGAGGAAATGGTGGTTGCTGGCCATTTGAAGGAATACATCGACGTCACCAAGACGACCGCCCAAGTAGAAAAGGAAGAGTCGAAGGAGGAGATCAGGACAATCAACGTAATCCACGACATGGTGGATCGCAACCGATAGGACAGACTTCGTGCCGAGCTGAAGCAGACGGTCGTAACAGAAGTCATAACCATCCAACCTGGGCTGAAGAAGCCGAGAACGGGCTCCAAATATTCCATCTTCTTCTCCGACAGTGATTCTGACAGGGTGCAACACCCCCACGATGATGCCTTGGTCGTAACCCTCCGCATCGGTCCATGCAACGTCCGGAGGATCCTGGTAGATCTCGGCAGTTCTGTCGACGTGATGTATTACCCCCTCTTCAAGAAACTGGGGTTTAAAGAAACAGACCTCGAGCCAACCGACGTACCTCTCGTCGGATTCAATGCATCATCTGTCTGGCCTCTTGGCAAGCTGGTGCTCCCAGTATTGGTCGGCTCGGTCACCACCAGCATAGAATTCATCAAAGGGGTAGCCTCAACCTATCACCAAGTCATCAAGTATGTCGGTAACAAGGGAGTGGAAGAGCTCCGAGGAGATCAAATGACGGCCAAACAATGTTACATCGCCGCCATCAAAGGAAAGGTAACCCCCGAGCAGATCCACTGGGTGGAGGTTCCGGACCAGCCAATGCTTGAGGACGTCGGTACAAGTGCCTCCGACAAATCAGTGGAGGATCTTGTGACCGTACCTCTGAGCATCGATGATCCTGAACGCATCTTTCTTATCGGTTCATCACTGACCGATGCCGAACAGACAGAGATGGTAGATCTACTCAAGAAAAACCTAGAGGTGTTCGCCTGGACACCATACGAGATGCCGGCATTGACCCTTCCTTCATCAGCCATCACCTCAACATCCGGTCAGATCACAGGCCGGTGGTTCAAAATCCCAGACGATCGGCAGTATCTCACACTGACGCCGTCATCAAAGAGATTGACCACCTGAAAGAGGCAGAGGCCATCAGGGAGGTTCACTATCCCACCTGGTTGGCGAATACAGTGGTCGTTAAAAAGAAAAATGACAAGTGGAGGGTATGTGTCGACTACACAAACCTCAATGATGCTTGCCCAAAAGATAGCTTCCTTGTGCCAAGGATCGATCAACTGGTGGACTTGACGGTAGGGCATCCCAGAATGAGTTTCATGGATGCCTATTGAGGCTACCACCAGATAGCCATGTTTGGTCCGGATCAGGAGAAGACATCCTTCATCTCCCCTCGTGGACTATTTTGCTACCGGGTAATGTCGTTCGACCTCAAAAATGCCGGAGCGACTTACCAACGGATGATAACGAAAATGTGCAGTGCCGAGCTGGGAGATACGGTGGAAGCTGACATTGACGACGTGGTGGTCAAGAGCAAGGCCGACGACCACCACCTTTCGGACCTCCAACATGTGTTCAACATCCTCAAGAAGCATCAGCTACGACTCAACGCCTCGAAGTGTGCCTTCGGCGTCAGCTTCGACAAATTCCTCGGATATTTGGTCACACACTGAGGCATTGAGGTCATCCAATGGCTGGAAGATCCACGGACTCTGAAGGAAGTCCAGAAGTTGGCCGGGATGGCGGCAGCTATCAATCGATTCATCAGTCGGTCCTTAGATAAGTGTCGACCATTCTACGAAGTTCTCAGGAAGAACAACCGTCGACACTTTGAATGGACCGACGAGTGCAAGAAAGCGCTAGGCAACCTAAAAGCATACCTCTCATCGGCACCACTTCTGGCAAAGCCGAAGGAAGGCGAGGAACTCTATCTCTACTTGGCCGTCACGTCACATACAGTCAGCTCGGCTTTAGTCCGCCAGGAGGGATAGGAGCAACTACCAATCTACTTCTCTAGCAAATCACTCGTCGGTGCCGAGATAAGGTATCTTCCTCTCGAGAAGCTTGCATTTGCATTAATCATTGCCTCCAGGAAGCTTGCACCCTACTTCCATGCTCACACCATCATCGTTCTGACCGAGTTCCCACTACGGGCGCTCCTTCATCGAGTCGACTTGTCGTGAAGAATAACCAAATGGACCGTAGAGTTAGCCAACTTCGACGTCAAATATCACCTGAGGACTGCCATCAAGGGGCAGATCCTTGCCGACTTCATCACAGAATACTCTCCTAGACCAGACCCCCATCCCCCATCGTTCAGACGATGGAGGCAGACGGTCGGAGCATATCAGATGCGCAGAAGGGGGCCTTGGCAGATTCATGGAAGTTGTTCGTAGATTGAGCCTCAAATAGACAAGGAAGTAGTGCCGGAGCAGTACTCATCTCCCCCCGACGGGCTCATTCACGAGCATGCCCTTCGGCTCAATTTTAGTGCCTCCAACAACGAGGCAGAATACGAAGCCCTAATTGCCGGACTGGCCACCGCCGAAGAGCTCAAAATTCACAGCCTGACCATCTTCAGCGACTCCCAGTTGATCGTTAACCAAGTTACCGACGAGTATGAATGCCAGGACGACCGAATGGGAAAATACATAGAAAAATCCAGGGACATGATAATGGGGTTTCCAGACATCCACATCCAACAGATCAGCAGAGAGCAGAACGCACACGCCGACGCACTAGCAGGGATTGCTTCGGCAGCAAAGGCAAGGGAGCGGAGAACAATTAGCATCCAGAGTTTGAACCAACCAAGCATTGAGCCGCCACTAGAAGGGCAGATCTTCTACATCAACCAGGGGCCGAGTTGGAACGATCCAATCGTTGCATATCTCAAGGACGTAGCTCTGTCGATAGACAAGAAGACAGCTTATCAAATCATTCATAAATCGGCTTGGTACTGGCTATCTTCGGACAACAAACTCTACAAGAAATCACTCTGGGCCCTATCTTCTCTGTGTGCACCCCACACTGACCGAAGGGGTTCTCCACGAGCTCCACTCCGGTAGCTGTGGCGCCCACACAAGGGGGAGATCGTTAGCCCACCGAGCAATCTCTCAGGGATACTGGTGGCCGAAGATGATTGAAGAGGCCGAGCAGCTAGTCAAGAAGTGCGATCCATGCTAGAGGTTCTCTCCAATCATACGGCAGCCTGCCGAAGAGCTCACCCCTCTGACCAGCCCTTGGCCGTTCGCCCAATAGGGCTTGGACATTGTAGGCAAGATGCCGACAGCCCCAGGGGGATTTGAATTTCTCACAACGGCCACATACTACTTTTCCAAATGGGTCGAGGCCGAACCCCCAGTCACGATCGAAGACAAGGACGTGAAGAGATTTGCTTGGAGGAATATCGTCTCCCTCTTCGGCGTACCATATGCTTTTGTGTCGGACAACGACACTTAGTTCGTCAGAGACCTGTTCACCAACTTCTATGCCGAGCATAGAATCAAATCCTACAACTCAACGCCTCATTACCCCAGGGCAATGGACAAGCCGAAGCTTCAAACAAGACGGTTGGTAACGGCATCAAGAAGAGATTGAAAGATGCTAAAGGAAGGTGGGCCGAAGAACTGCACAGTGTGCTCTGGGCCTACCGAACAACACCTAGAAGATCTACCGGCCAAACCCCTTTCTCCCTAGCCTTCGGCATGGAGGCTGTCATTCCACTGGAGGCCGGGCTACCAACCATCAGAACCCAATCCTTCAATGAAGAGGCCAACAGTTCAGCTATTGAAAAGGATCTGGACCTATCCGAGGAAGAAGGGATTCGACCAGAATCCGGATAGCAGCTTATCAACAAGGAATGGCCAAATCTTTCAATCGATCGGTTCAGCCCAGAACATTCAAGAAGGACGACTTGGTACTCAGAAAAGTCGTCGGCAACAAGAAGAAAAGCTCCGACGGAAAACTAGGTCCTAACTGGGAAGGGCCATACAGAATCACCGATCAAATTGGTACAGGGGCTTACAGGCTAGAGGGGATTGATGGCACGACAATTCTTAGGCTCTGGAACGCCACGAATGTGAGGAGATATTACCACTTGTTGTAACAATGTCATTGGCTGAAGTGCATTAATCAAATTTTGCTTTTGCTCAAATAAACAGTCTACGGTTGCCAATTATCCTCAAATCGAGCACCCCGTCGGTAGTTTTGCCGACGAGTCGGTGGTAGAGCCGAAATCAGGTAGGCATCCGGTAGCAATACCAGAGAGCTGATACGGTTGCCAATTATCCTCAAAATTGAGCACCCCATCGGTGGTTTTGCCGACGGGTCGGTGGTAGAGCCGAAATCAGGTAGGCATCCGATAGCAATACCGGAGAACTGATATAGTTGCCAATTATCCTCAAAATTGAGCACCCCGTCGGTGGTATTGCCGACAGAGCCGAACTAAGGGAAGGGTCCCTAGAGTCGACACCCTCCCCTAATGAGGGAAAGGAAGCAAAAGTTGGGAATTATATAAAAATTCGCAGAAGCAAAAGTAAAAATCACATTTCAGTAAAAAGGAAAAAAGTTACACCAAGAAAAAGCTCAAAGCCACATGTCGGCAATGGAGCAAAAACAAAAAGCAGAAAAACAAAAGCTAGTCATGCATCGGCCTGAGGATCAACGACATCCTCTTCAACCTCGACCGACAGACACCCAGGAGTCAGGAGTGAAGTAGATTCCGGAATGGCGTTCATAACGGCCAGGTCATTCTTGTTCCCGACAGACCGGAAAGCAAGGATCCAGCCCTTCTTGAACGCCCTCTCCCAAATCTTATCAACCTGACCCAAGTACACCTGCTCGGCCTCGTCATAGCCCAGGTCATAGTTGATCCTCTCCAGTTGTGGGAGATCGGCAATATGAGTGTCTTTGGTGGACTGCAGCTCGGCGGCATGCCGAGCCTTGATAGTATCAATCTCGGCCAGCAGACGTGCATTATCGGCCTGGAGCTTCTCATTATCGGCCTGGAGCTTCTCATTATCGGCCTTCAGCTGAACCACCTCTTCAGCCCTCCCAACCAGTATAGAGCTGGCTCATTTCAAATGGCCTTCCATCTCGGCTATATGTTCATGAGCCGATGTAAGCTTCGTGATCGCCTCGTTACAGCTAGTCCTGCTAATGGAATAAGAATGAAGGCAGCGGGAGAGTCTCTTCTCCAAGCCAACCATATGGGTCATCACCTGAAAATATCGAAAGAATCAGTCAATGAATCATTGACAGCACAAAAGAAAGCAACAAAGAGCAGCCCATACCTGACCCTGGTACATAGCCAAGCTTCGGAAACAGACCCTCAAGCTGTTTGGCAAGGCCTCAACATCCTTCGGCAAGGAGAATGCCTGCATCAATACCAACGTCACATCGGCCGATTCCGTTACACTGTCATAGGAGGTGGGCCGAACATCACCAAAAACTAGGTCAGGGACCCATGGCTCGGCCGGAGCTCCGTGTTCGGTAGCAGTAGCAGGGACATGGTCTGCCACAGCCTTCCTCTTTCTATTAGTCGGTACCACCTCGGCCGCAGGGCCCCCCTCCGTCACGATCGCCGCAGTCGATGTCTGGGGTTCTACGGGGCCCGCAGGTGGCACTTTTCCCACCGTCTGGGGCTTCGTCAGGACCTGCTTCGTCGGTTTCAGTGCGGAAGCAGGGCCTTTCTTCTTCTCGCCTAGATTGATAGACTTGCGTCCGTATTTCGACATTTCGGGTGCTTCGTCCGACTGCCCTGCCTCGGTGGAAGAGCTTTCTCCGGGAACTCAAGCGTCGAGGGGATGTAATCCAATAGCGCCGGAGCCGAGCGCCTATCAACTGAAACCTCCAATGCCTTCTTGACCCTGTCTAGGTCAGCCTCAAGCTTCAGCGACGGCACCTTGGAAGAATCTGCATAAGTAAATACATCAGAAGGAGACAAAAATTAAGTTTTAAATTAAGATCCGTCCGACTTACCCAGTGCACCGACGGTGCGGGGGATGGGGTATTCGTTGTCTGTTGGCTCGAAGTTGCCAGACACCACCAGATAATCGCTGGCGTATTTATCAGAGTTCGGCAAGCAGAGGATGATTTTTTGGAGCTTGGGTCGTCGGCCCAAGTAATAATTCTCCGATGCTTGTTCTAGCCAATGCAATACTGACCGAAGATGTCTTCAAAGGCCAGAGGTTCCCTCAGTCTCTCATTCAGCTTGGCCAGCCCCATCAGGATTCAGAATGTATTCACCGTCACTTGCCACGGTGTCAACTCCAGCTCGCAGAAGAATCGGCACAAGAGGGGTTGCAGGGGGAATCTGACCCCTCCCTACACTATGGCTAGGATGGGAATGTGAATATGGTCTGGACCAGGCTCCGGTATATCCTGAGCAGCGAGGGAGATCTGTACATCGATCGGTACAGAATACTCGTCTCGGAAGACTTTGACCGAGGTGCCAGAAGCCAGGCGGATCCGAAATTTGTCCGAGCGCTTAGGAGCCATCTGAGAAAGAATCAAGAAATCCCATCAGTCTCGTCGGTGATATCGGATCCGTCGGCAGAACATGGAGAACAGAAGGGGCGCTTGGGCAACCAACCCAAGGGGCAGTTCATGCCAATCAGGCATCACAGGGGAGGACTAAGGGACACTCTGGTATACGGCGGTGTGGTCAATGCACCACCGTAAGGCTACCGTGAGTCGGCCTCCTTTCGATTCAGAAAACATCCAAAAACAAACTCAAATGAAGAAATAAATCGGTAGAAAGACAGCACGAGGCATCTCGAGTCTCACTTGTATGATTTGCAGAGGAAAGAGCCTGAGATTTGAAAGAGCTGATGGATTTTTTTGGATGGGTTGTCGGAGAAACGAGCATCAGTTCTAGAGAGCAGCAAGAGTGGCAAACCCTTCTTCCCCACGAAGTCTAGTATTTATAGGGGAGAGGAGAAAACGGGTGGTAAAACGACGCATCGGGAGTAGAGCCGACTCGTGTGAAACATCGCGTCAGCTACAGTGCCGACCAACGACGAGTGGCCACGTGTCCCCCTCTTTATCAAAGTGACGGTTGGTTTCTCGGTGTCTGTGTCCACATGCGTTAAATGTCAAATCAACCGACACGACGGCCAATCCCGCGCTGACGCATGTCACTCCCTTTAACGCAAGCAGGCAACCTTATCGGGAGTGATGTCTCCGCATGCTAAACGTCAAACCAGTCGACATGCCGACCAATCCCACAAGGACACGTGCTGCTCCACCTACAAGTACTCAGAGCCATGTCGGAGAATGTGTCTTCTAACACACGCCAGCTGACAGACATCCGTCGACACAAGGGTTTTCTTCTATCAACCTTACCTCGGCCCGCCGACGCAAAGGTTGAGGGGCTATTGTAAGGCCCGAAGGGGAGGCGGCATGCCCAACTGACCAAATCAGTCTTCTGTCGGCCCGGCTACTTCGCGAAAGGCCACCACCAATAAGCGCTTGGGATCAGACCGACGGTCGAGTTCCACGATGCTCCCATCGGCCCAAGATCCTGGAGCTTCGGCAATGCCTTGGAAACAACAATCTTTTGGTCTGACACGCATGATCCTCGTCTGCAGTGGAATCCTCCTCGAGGTCAGTGTCCCGGGATCCACGCACACGAAACCGGCGCACACAGGCCGACAGAACAGCTTTCTCTTAACCCGAGGAAGTCAGGTGGACGGGCTGTCTGCCACGCACCTGCAAATCCGGTCAGACACTCTGCACGAGACAGCTTGGTCCGATAGCACGCACGCCGAAGGGCATAGCAGCCACGCGCCAATGCACTATAAATGCAAGTCATGGGACAGGAGAGAGGTACACAATTCTTACGAGTCCGAAGCTTTGTCCATTTCACTTTCTCTCTCTAAGATCATTGCCTGACTTTGTCATCGGAGGGTTCACCGGCGACACCGGTCGGTAGCCTAACGTTTGTTTCTTGTGCAGCTAGGTTGGAAGTTCATCGCATTGGTCCGACGGTCATACTCAAAGGGTAAAGGAACACAAACCTACCACTTCAAGCATGATAAGTGTTTTCTCACCTTTGATTTTGTTATGAATTATCTTGAAATTGTGGTGTCCGGTGCCTTGAGAATATAAGGGTAGGCGAGATTAATCAATTCCATAGTTTGGACCATTATTGATTATTGAGATTAAGGGAAACATTCCTTGTCGTAATTAAAACAGAGAACTATGTTAGTAAAGGTATCTAAGGTTAGATTGTTCGAGTTAGCACGACATGCTAGAGATGGTTGATTATGACCATAGGAGATGGGTGCAGTGTTCTAGAGGTTTGGAAACATAGTTATGCCGGTCCATTGTCGAATCGTTAGAAGAGAATGTGGTGATCTAGTAAGTATGGAAGGGAATGAGAAGTATGAGTTCTAGGTGAATTGATGAGCAGTTGAGAATGGTTGCAAGAGATCTAAAAAGGTCCAAGAGTAATTGTAATGCGTACCGTTAGATTATGGGGTTCGGAAAGGTCCTAAGAGGAATGAAATGGTAATGAACCTAAACATCGTCTATGTGGTTGTTCGTCGTATTGCCTTCAAGTATTTGGAATTTAAAGTGACGGTTGTTCCATTTGGGGAAGGTTTCACCTGATAGAATAATTGGAAGTTTAGTAAGCTCTAGTACTTTCGGTTAGACTTTGGAAATGTGCGTAGAATCTTTCAGTGCACGTGGAGTTAGTATAGGTATGACTATTGTTAGAAACTACCATCGCGTATGGTGTTTATTGAGGATTAAGACACGGTTTGGGAAAGTATCATTAATGGGAAATAGAAAGGAGGTTTAGTAAAGGAAATCATTTGGGACTAGTGAGTGGATATTTTGGGGATTTACTGTAATTGAGGGTTACTCTATTGAATTGTGTGAACTTGTGGTGTGCGTGAAAGGGAAGTGATGACAAAAGTATGCTTTAAAGATATGAAGGATATTGGTTATGCATGAGAGAAGTCATGGAGAAAAATATTGGTTAGTATAATTTGTGGATTGGGATTTAGGTAAAGAGTGTGGGTGGAGAGGTACCTTGTATTTTGTGAAGGACAAATGATAAAGAGGTATTTCTAAGTTCTTATGTTTGTTAGTGCGTAATGAGGTTATAGAGTATCTTGTTCATGGATAGTAGTAAGGGACGTTCCTTGGAAGTTATCAAGGTTAAAGTTATTGGGAAGAGGAATTATAAAAAGTATAGAGTTGTGCAGTCGCATTATTGATTTGGTTCATGACCTATAAGATTTTATAAATTGAGTCAGGATTATTGGGAGATTGTAAATTCCTTTTTGGGTTTTGTGGTTCCTTAGTAGTTATTGGTGTTGGGAATATATATTGAAAAATCTAAAGTATTATGAAAGGTGGGTAAGAGTGAGTGTGTGGCGGTTGTGTGGCTATAGGTGTAAAGTAATTATGGGGTTTGCCCAGAATGGATTCCTAAGCTTGAAGCGTATAGGAGATGAGGTGAGAGAAATAATGTACAGTAGAATATGAATTTGTCGAGTTGGTTATACTTGGTACAAATTGTAATTGGGCTAATGGAATAGATCGTATTTGCGAAGTTGTATGAGGAAAGATATAGGGTGGACCTTGTAATTGGGTTTCTGTCTAATCTGGATAATAGATGAGTTATGACAATTCGACCTTGGTGTAGAGATCGAGAAATAATTGAGTCAGAAGTTGACGAAAAGGTCAAGTAAGTGTGTTGGTTTCGGGGGATAGGATAAAGAGAAAATTTTGAGCAGGTGAATTGATGGCTTCTTTATCTAGAAAGAGTTAAGTTATGCTAGCATTGATGATATTGATGGTAGAAAGTATGTGGGCGTATTAGAATACGATTTTTTTACTTAAGGAAAATCTAAATTTATGTGTTAAAGATTGGGGTAAATGACTTTATTGAGTGAATTGGATATGTGGGTTGATGGCTAATGATGTTGAGGTTGGTGAAAGTCCGTTTAGCCTTGGTCTCAAAACCTTAGTACTTAAAAGACATGTTGAACAAATGATTTACTCGACCGAAAAATGTACCATTTAGGTGTCGACTTGTTGTTAATGAATTTTGCAAAGTAAGTATTTTACATGTGTGAAATTTACTAGTAAAGGAAGTAAATCAGAGTGGCACAGTGAAAGCATGGTGTGATTTTTCATGAATTCCTATGTTTCCTTATGTAAATAAAATAGTTTGATTGTTTTGTTATATGCGCTCTTGTGTCACTGTGAGACTTGGTTGCACGTATTATGATGACAAGGATGTGGCATAAATTTTAAAGTGATTAATGTGGCTAGTTGGGTAAGTCCATTGTGAGGACTAGGGGTGCATGTATGTGACACTTATTTTTGTGTGTGATGCAAATTTCCGTCCTTAGCATTGGGCATGATTTACAGCTTGCGACAAAAATTTGGTTGTGGTACCCTATTATATGCGTATAGGTGGGTTGCGTGGATGCATGCCAGTTATAGTGAAAAAGAAAATCGTAATGCGACGAATGCCTTAAATGAATAAGTTTCCGTTTTGAAAGAGTCACTCAACTTAATATTAACCGTAATTATGCCAAGTTGGTGTCGTTTTGTGAGAGGGGTGTAGGATTGAAATCATTGGTCCAGTTTAGGACAATTGGGTGAGGTTCTAGAAGTGATTGCGACGTGTGGCTAATAATGTGGTTAACACCTTGATGCTTTGAGATAGTAATATAAGAGGTAGGTGTCCCTAGGCATTTGTTCTCCATAAAGCAATTTTGTTCCTTGTTTTAATAAATTGGATGAGGCATGAGGTTTGGAATAGTGCCAAGAAACTTTGTCCTTGGATGAGAAATAATTAGTTGAAAGTTTTAATTAGCCGAAATTGTTAGTGACTAGAGATTTATGAGACAATGTTGGGTTTAAAAAATTTAGAATGCCAATTAGCTTCGTTAGTATTAAATCGAGTCTTGGATGTTGGTAAGAAAAGAATTATC
>NMUG010004398.1:0-13900 GCA_002855965.1 Monotropa hypopitys | reverse complement strand
AAAATTTTAAGGAGTTTGCACTGGTGCAGATTTGCCTTGCACCGGTGCACAGAGGTGTTTTGACAGATTTTTATGTCCATTAAGGGCATTGTGGTCTTTCCAAGTGGGGGCCATATATATACCATAGGGAGTTTGAGATACTCCCATTTTTACACTCAAGACTCTCTCTACCTCCCCCTCTTGTAAGTCTCTCTCTCTATTTTTCTCTTCTCCTCCCTCTTTCTCTCATACATTTGGCCCTTCTCCTCTAGGTTTTGGGAGAAATTCCGTTCATTAACGTTGAAGAGCGCGAGCCGGTCAACACACCTACGGTTTCGGTTTGGGTTGGTGTAAAGGATGACTCTCCGGCGACCTCGGAGTTCCGGCGATCTTTCCGGTGGGTAAACTTACTAATTCCTATTAAGTATGTGTGTGTGTGTACATAGGCCTGATGTCGTAGTCATAGTCTATGTTTTGTATTTTATAACCTAGGGTTAGGTTGTGGTTGAATTGAGTGGTGATCTTGGGCCCACTAGTTGTTTGATATAATGCCCCAGAGTCTTAGGCGCACTACGTGTTCGACGAAATTCCCGTGAGGGGGATGACTTGTATTTTTTTATGGTTTATAGATTAAATGGAGGCCATTGGAATTAGGGGCCACCAAGTGCTTAGTGAATTGCCCATGTGAATCTTGGGTTGTACCTTGGAGAATTTGACACCGTTGAGTTGTGGTAGAATTTGTATGGTTACGTGATTGGTCACATTAGGTCCGTATGATCACCATAGGATCCATGGGATTTAATGAGTACCACATGTTCGATGAATTACCCGCGTTGGATGTTGTAGAGAAATCGGATTATTTGGATTACCCAGGTGGTGGTAGGATCTTGAACATGGTCCCGTGAACATCTTGGGTACCCTTGCGATTGTGGGCCTTGTTGGTCTTGATACACTCCTTGGAGGTTGTCAAGGTAGAGTATAAGTGTGGATGGTCTTAGTCGGCATCCCTTGACGTCGTCAAGGTTGAGTTTGGTATCCATAGTACTTATTAGCAAACTAATGAACTCTAATACAGAGAATGTGTCCCACGAGGGCTACTCGCGTTCAACCTAAAATCTATCGCTTGGAAAACATGTAATGAACGGAAATGGGATCGAGTATGTTGACGTGGAATGATGTGATTTGGTAGCCTTGGTTAGGCATGGTAACAACGATAAGAGAAAACGTGACGAAATCATTTAACAACGTAGAATGATAGGGTACTGGGGGCCCTCCCTTGAGTAGGAGAAACACCGGAGTGTTTGGCGGGAATAGGTTGCGGCCGTACTTCCCTGGATGGTCGCACCATCCACGACATTGTGCACAACGGGAATAGACAGATGTTGGACTTCCCCAGTGGTCACGCTACCACGTTGAGCATAATGGGGGCGTAGCGTAGCCCTCCCAACGAGTTGGGAAATCACGAGGGGAAAGGATAGTGTGCCGACGACCACTACACCGGACCCAATCCAATATGATATGACTCACGAAAACATGATGAATGAAAGATTGGGATAACTTGGATGGGTCTTGGTTAGATGCCTCCACGGAGTATCCATAGTAAAAGATTGGGATAACTTGGATGGGTCTTAGTTAGATGCCTCCATAGAATATCCATTGTGCAAGATATGAGACTATAATGACAATTCCAATATCAATCCATAGTATGGGCTATGGAGAATCAATCAATGAATGGAAAGAAAAAAATATCTCAAATATCCAATATGGCATATGAATCCAATACGTGATGATAATGATAGTTGGTGTGGCTTACAACGTGAGTTATGGTTAGGTCCCTTGGCACGATGTTGGTTTGGGATCCTTAGTAGGGCCCTAGAGTTGCTATACCTTAGCGGTAAGATTAGTCGAGTTGGTATTAGAAGTTGTTTCGGTTGAATTCGGAGTGTCACACTCTTTCTACTCGTTTGACGTTGAGGTCTTGGTTAGACACATTCTGTTAGCGATGTGCCTATGTGTTCTTGCCTTAAGTTAGGTTTACACTACGTGCACTTTAGTTTCTTTACTGTTCTAGCACCTTACTTGTGGACATGTAGGCATGCATCGTAGGTGCATGCTTGGTAGTAGTTAGGAGTTTTCTCACTGAGCCGTGGTTTGCTCAGACCCTCTTTATTTTCCTTTTTCTAGTCTGTGTTGGAGGACTAGACGGGTTTGGAGTTTCAGTCAGCTGCTGGATTTTCTTGGGCTCGGCTACTTCAGTTGCAGTGCTCTACTTTGTACTTTACTTTCAATTTCAGTACTTTCAGTTGTAGTTCCTTTACTTTGTACTTATAGTCCCTGGTTCACTGTAGCAGTTGTAGTAGGACAGTACTTGTACTTTCCTTCCGCTCTTTACTTTTGTTGTTCTTCTACTTTGTATTGCTTTGTGAATGTAATGAGAAATTCAACTGATTGTATCTGGATGGCAAATGGTTATATCCCCTGTTTATTATCTAAATTGTATTTCAAAAAATATGGTTTGAAAATCCGGGGCGTGACAACTTAGTATCAGAGCTTTCGGTTCGAATACCTTAGAGCAGTGGGGAGACACCTAGTCTCCCTGGGTTCTCTAGGCCATTACATTATTCTTCGGTCGTGTCTGTGTGCTTGATGTGCTCTATCACATCATGGCTTTGTGTCTTTGAGGTGTCTTGCATGATTGACTCCTTTCATGAATGTTGAGTTTTTTCATCCTTCGGAAATTGAGTGTTGTTCTCTTGTGGCAAGTCTATTTGCCTTGCGGTGTTACTGTTCTTTTGTGTCCTCGTCCCTAGTGATCTTGATGCAACTTTTATGGTTATTATTGGGTTTTAGGCTCATCTGTACCTCTAGAGTTGAGTTGGTGGTTTGTGGTAAGATGAAATTTGTGGAAGTATTCGAAGATTGTTGTTATGGTTGTTCCTTGTCTTGCCGTTAGTAAGGCGGAGTTTTAGTCTTGTTGGCACTTGGTGTTAGGACCTTGGTACCGTGGCGTGGTGATTAATGGCATCCCTCGGAGCCCTTTTAGTTTCAAGGTTGGTTGTTTTTCCATATTGAGGTGTTAACAATCGTGTAGTTTGTGGTAAAATAGGCCTCATGGTCCATCCGAACTTGTATTTGCTCCTCCACTTTAGTGGAAATCTTGAGACATTACCGAGATTTTTAGCTTTTTCTTTAAGGGGTATGACCTATTGGTCATATCTCTTCGTGAAATTTAATTAGTTGTATTCTTTTGAGGATTTTGTAGACTTCGCGATGTCGTGGTCTGTTAATTTGTGTTATAGGCGATGTTGTTGGGTCCGTTTAGACTACTTAGGATTGTTGCATGCTAGTTCGTGGATTAAAATACAATTCGTAAAATGTTTCTCTTTGCTTTGTATATTGCAATCATCTTGGGTGCCCCAAGTGTGTTGTTTGTTCTTCGCGTATCCTCTTGCATACCTACTGTTAAATAACTTTAATACTCTCCTTGTAAGGTATGTCTTGGAATTAAAAATCTGGTATGCCACAATCTGACCTTGCTTGCCAAATGGTGGTGGAAGTTCCACACTAATAGCAGTGCTAAGTGGGTTCAAATTATTAAGTCTTTGTATGCTCGGGCAAAGCCAACTCGATGGCCTGAACTACCTGTGTGCAGGAGCCAATCGCAGCAGTGGGGAGATATTGCGACAATACACAGAGGTCAAGTGGAGGTGCGTAAGTCCATTTTGGAGGGGTTCAGGTGGAAGGTGATTTCTGGCCAGCAAACTCTATTCTGGCATCACCCTTGGTCTAGGGAGTGTAACTTAAAGGTAGAGTTTCCTAGGCTATTCTCTATTGCTTCTAACAAGGACATCTATCTAGCCCAGGTGTTAGCATCTTTTCCTCAGAATGTCAGAAACGAGGTGGTCTTCAGAAGACACCATTTTGTCTGGGAAGAAGAGCTGTGGGAGGTGCTATCTGGTCTGATCGCAAATTTGTCTACACTACGGGAAGGGGAAGATGTAATTACATGGAAGTGGTCGCAAGATGGGCGGTTTTCTACAACAAGCCTTTACCAGCAAATGGTTAAAGATGTGGGAATTCTTGATCAGGACCTCGTTGATATCAGGCCAAACATTGCCCCCCAAAAGGTGGAACTTTTTGGATGGTTAGCGTTGCAAGGGGCAGTGCTTACCAAGGAGGTCCTACTAAGAAGGCGAATTAAATTTTTTAACCCACAAGATCTGTTGTATGTTGTGTGCGGTGAGGGGGTTGAATCGATTGACCACCTTCTTGTCCTTTGTAACACTAGTTGGAGATTGTGGTCAATGGTTTTGCGAAGGTGTAAGTTCCAGTGGGTATGCCCCAATAGCATCAGGCAATGCAAATCCTGGTGGTGGGGGTGCCCTTAAGGGGAATCGAAAAGATAATGTGGAGGTTATTCTTCTTCGCCGTGCTATGGACGTTATGGGGTCACAGAAATAATATTACATTCAAAACAAAAGCAAATAATGGGGTAAATCTAGAGGAGGTAGTCCAATTACGCGCATCATCTTGGGCCAAAGGAAGGCTAGATCTGAAACCTTTCTCTATCAATGATTTGATCAGCAACCTGGATGGCGTCCGTTTTGCGGTCAAAGGTAGGAGCTGTGGTAGGCCGTCATAGAGGGTCTCGACAGAGAGTTGCAGGTGTGTGATTGATCTCCCGTCTTTCGGGTGTTTAACGGCTGTCTGGCTCCTTGATTCAGTGCGGGTTGTTAGAGGCTGTGTGTTCATCTGGGGCTTCGATTAGTGGTGTCTCCCTGCAAATTATAACAATATGTAAATTTACAAGAGGAGGAGCAGTAAAATAAGATAGGGAGGCTGGTTTGGATCTTATCTGGGTGTTGTCCTGAGTTTGGAGTGGTGCGCTTGGTCTCCAATTGAGGGGCTCTTCGTTGCTGGGTTGAGGGTTAAAGGAGAACAAAGTCTGGAGGTGCTCGCGCAGTTCGGCGGCCTTGGGGTAGGCGCATGGGTTGTTAGGAGTGGTGAGGGCAGATGCATTGAATTGGGGAGGATGTTGGAGTTTAATGTCTTTTGTGGGTGCCAGGATAGATGGTGATCACCGACTACTGGGACCTCCAGTTGAGGGGGGGTTTGGTGTACTCGTGGCTTCGGTTGGTAGGGGATTTGTTTTGTTTACTCTGTACATTTTGTGGCTGTATTGTGGATTGTAAATTTGGTTATTTAATAATTTGGCTTTCCAAAAAAAAAGGTATCAAAATGGATGCTAGTCGCGCCTTGAATGCATTGAATGAGTTTCCTCTCATGAACCCTCCACAGTTCAATGGTGAAGGTGACCCTATGGAAGCCTATCATTGGCTCACAGGCATTCGCCAGATTCTTGATGCCTTGGGTATTGTGGAGAGTCATGTCCGAGTGGCCCTAGCAGCGTATCAATTTGTTGGAAAGGCCAATGAATGGTGGAGCACCGTGATGATGAATGACAGGTTGTCTAATGCCTCTTCCTATAAAAATTTGTCTTGAGAGCAGTTTGAATCTATGTTCGATGAGCAGTACCTTCCTAGTTCCATTCGCGAACAGTTGAAATTGAAGTTTGATTGTCTGACTCAAGAGACTATGGTCGTTTCTCAGTATGCTACAAAGTTTCAAGCCTTGTCCCATTTCGCACCAGAGAGGATTAGTTCGGAAGACTGCAAGTGCCGACTGTTCGAAAATGGTTTGCGTTGTCCGATCTGGCAAATTGTGGCGAAGCAGTGGATTCAAGATTTCGTTATATTATTGGAGCGTGCTAGAGCAGTAGAGTCTTGCCTCGAAGAAGAAGCGAGGGTGCCTTTGGAGGCGCCATGTCAACTTCCTGCTGGTGTGCGTTCTTCTACATCCTGGAGTTCTGGCAAGAAACTAGATCAAACCCAGTCAAAACCTCTGCGCAAGTATTGCGGAATAGGTTCTTTTTCCTCGTCTCACAAGGCGAGCATTGTCTTCAAACCTCAGGTTATATGCCATAGATGTCGGCAGCCGGGTCATGTTTGTGCTCAATGCACCACGCAGTTCTCCTCATCATGCCTCTCATGTGGGGAAGTTGGCCACAAGACTTGTCACACTCCGAAAATTTTAATTAATTTCCATTCAATTCAATAAATTCAATAAATCGAATTTCGGGTATCGTTGAGTAAGTCCGGGTAGGACGGGCATCCCCGTCATAATGTTCGTTGGTGGTTGAATATTCGGGTGAATCTTAATCGTGTTTTAAAATCTATCGACTTGATACATTCTTCAAATCAGATTTCTTTATTCATGGAAGTCGGAGAGAATTCGATTACGAATCCAACACAACATGAATCGTCTCAATCGGAGTTCGGACGAAGAAGTTATGACCAAAATACTTTCGGAAAAATCAATCTTTTCATTCACTGCAATTTTACTCTTGTCGACCGGTACACCAAAAGGCGTCGACCGGTCGACATAATTCAGTGGGCACCTCTGTGAGGTCCCGACCGGTACACCAAATTGCATGTACCGGTCGTAAAGGCCAAATTCTGTGCCCGAAGAAATTAAATGAGGGACAGTTTGGTACTTTCACTAGGGTTCCTATCTAACCCATTGGTCTGAATTTTTGGGTCTCTATCCCCATTTGGAACCCTAATACTCTCTCTCTAGCTCCCTCTCTCAACTCTCTTTATCTTATCTCTTCCATCTCTCCCAATCCATGGAGAATCGACGAAAATGCGGAGTTCTAACGGTGTTCTCCTCGCTCTCCTCTCCGCGGTGACGTGCATAGTTCGGTAAGTTATTCGACCTCCCTAAAACCCTAGGTTTTTATGGATTGCTCGTCTAAGATTTTCGTCTTCTTAAATGTTGTAGAGCACCTCGAGAGCGTCGCAATGGTGGTCTTGGTTCACTTCGGCGGTCATGGAGTTTTTCGGCGACTTCTCCGGCAAACTTTTTCGGCGACTCTCCGGTGGGTAATTTTTAACTCCTACTTAGTATGCGTGGGTGTGCGTATTTCCGTTCTATGTTTCATTGCTTATTCAATCGTCGATTTCATATGCGTAATTGTATCGATTGTCCTTCGAATGGTCGGCGTCGGGTTAGTTTAAGAGGGTTGTATTGATGTTGTAATGATATGGTGTTGGAGAGAACGATTTGGGTGTTGGGGATCACTCTTAGTAACGTATAGGCACCATGTGTTCGATGAATCGCCCGAATGGGCCTTGAGGTGGTTTTGGGTGTGTCGACCATGTCGAGTCGTAGTGGTGGATACTTGGGAGTATGTTGACTTACTTGGATCCTTACTATACCGTTAGAGTGTGAGTTGTGGTGAATTGGGGATTCTTCCTTTTTGTCGTCAATTGTGGTAAACCTCCTATCCGTTTGGGATTGGTTGCGAAAATTCTTGGGTATACGGGTGTTGTGTCTTTCCTTGGGTGCTTGTAGCGTTGTGGGATGGTATTGGTCTTACCCTTGAGTGGATTGTGGAAATGTGAGAATATGATGGGTTGAACTACAACGTAATGTACCCAATGAATGTAATGAATCTCCAATACGATGGATGGATCCCATGAGGACCACCCTTAGCCAATCCTTAATCCTTCACCTAAACTCACGAGTGAAACAAAGAAGTGTAATGTGGGGTTTGACTTGGATGGTTTTGCCCAAGTCCTTGCGTTCGTGTTAAGTGGGAGATACGCGTTCCCTTGAAGTCGTGGAATCACTAGATATCATTGACGGGTGATGATCTAAGAAAAGATCCTTTGGCCATAGGTGGAAGATACGAGTTCCCAAGAAGTCTCGGAATATACTGGATACGCTGGCAGGCGGGATCCTGGAACAAATCTTAACACATGTGATTTACTCGCCCTTATCTAGGGGAGATTGGAGACTCGCTCGTTTAGGAGTCGTCCGGAAATGAATATTGGAATGAATAATCAATTCGTAATGAAAATGTTGTACCCCTTCGGGGGCCAAGGTGGGAAAAAATGATGAAATGTGTAACTCCAATATTCAATATCAACTACAATCAAGTGAATCCAAAACGTTACCAATGAACATGGGAATGATGGGAATGATGAGAGGACTTGACGTTGGGTTCCTTACGAGTGATTGTAGGTGTCGGTCGTGTCTTGACCGTGGTTTGGGTTGAGAGTATGTGTGATTGAGTATCGAGGTTCACGTGTCCCTTAGTGGAGTCTATAGTAATAGTGTTTCCGTGGAAGACGTCGTTTGTGATTTGAGGTGACACTCTACCTGTCGGACTTTGGAGATACTCTTAGTCACATATTACTTGGGTGTGTGTGTGTTGTGCCCTCCCCTTGACTTGTTCCCCTTTGTATGTGGCACCTAGGGTCGCATGCGCTCGTGCATGCTTTGTAGTCGTTAGTTGTTACCTCACTGAGCCGTGGTTTGCTCAGACCCTCCTTTCTCTCTTTTTTCCAGGCTTGTACTGCAGGGTTTCTCTTGCAGGGGGTGACTTGGAGCTTGTGCTAGCAACTGGTTCCTTTGGAGCTATGGTCTTGGCTCTTCTTGTGCTGTTGTATTCCTTTTCAGCTTTCAGGTTGTAGCACTATTGTAGTTGTACTTTCTTTTACAGTTTGTAGCGAGTAGCTCAGTTGCATCTCTCTCTTGTACTCTTTCAGTTTTGTAGATTGTATCAGGAATAATGTAATGAGAACTTCAACTGCAATGCTGCTGTATAGTAACCGTTAACTCCCCAGTGTTTGCATTTAATGTATTTCAAAAGAAATATTGGAAATGTTTTACTTAAAAACATGGGATGTTACAGTTGGTATCAGAGCTTTCGGTTTGAATACTTTCGGACTGTGGGGAGACACCTAGTCTCCATGGGTTCTTAGGATCATTACATTTGATATGATTAATCTCGTGTGCCTTGGAGCACCGTTTGTCTTGGGTTTGCTTTCTTAGAGTCGTTCATTTCGTTTTGACTCCTCCTTGGTTTGTCGAGTTTCCTTGGAGTGTGGGAGTTGAGTGTTGTTCCTCCCGTAAGGCTATAGGTGTGTTAGAAATTGTGCTCTTGGATGCCTAGTTTCTTAAAATGAGTGGTATTGCTTCCGTTGTTTCCGTTGAGTTTTAGACTCTCTTGTGGTTATATAGTGGGAAATTGTACTCCACGGTAGGATGTGGGGTCTTAAGGCTCGTTGGTTTTTCCGCTTTGAGGCATAAATTCGTAGGTGTCTTGTGATTTTGTAAATTATTTGGGTCCTATATTCTACCGAAAGTTGAGTGTTGTGAGTGTTAGCCAGCCTAGTGGCCTTATGCCGGTTGTGTTGCCTTGTGGCACTTCCTCTTGGAATCCGCTGTGTTCTCTTGTTCGTTCCCTTGACGATTGGATTCCTTCGTGCCTTGGAAGTTTAAGTTGTGTTTGGTGGGTTGGATGGACATCCTTAGAGTTTGAGTCTTTCTTTCTGCTCCTAATGTAAATCCTTGTGATGTTTGAGACTGATTGAGAGATGAGTGTTGGGTTGAGTACTTTGTGATTTTGGTTTCCCTTGGTTGGTTGGTTGAGATGGAAGAAGTGAGCTCGAGTTGTGATGGTCTTGTGAGCGGAATAGAATGAGCGTGTGACTTGAGGTCATGTGGATTAGGCTGTTTGTGTGTTTACCCTCGGTGTATGATTAGGATCGTCGGTGATCTGGTAATTAGACTTGTGTGTGGCACGTCTTCGTGTTTGTTTGACAAATTGCGGTTTAAATGAGTTATGATGTAGGTGCTTCCTTCTTTTCTTGGGTTTTAGAGCAGTGATGTGCTTGGAGTTGTCTTGTGGATTTCTGCATAGTGGTCTTTGGGAATTCCTTGGCCATGCAGATTGATGGTTCTTACTTGATAAGCAAGGTCGGGGTGTCACTCGATGATTGGGTTTGTGATGTCAGTTGGAGACTTAGACTACTTGTGGAATTATTTAAAGTGTTCATTGGGTTCCATTATGACGATGTTTGATGGTTTAGGAATTCGGATGTGATTTCAAATTTGAGTTGTTGTTGGTAGTGATGTATCTGTTTGGGTTGTTGTGGTTGCGGAAGGATGTTTGATAGAGTGTCCTTGAAAAGATAGGGTAGTAGTGTACTTGAGGCTTTTGTGGTAAGTGGTCTGAGGAGTGATCATGATTGGGTTCCGAAGATGGAGGATTAAGTTTAAAATGATGAGTTGCGATGTTTCCTTGGTTTCGGCTTGTGTTGGCAAAGGATTCATAGTAGTGTGATTAGTTTTCTGGCTTGTGGTTGATAGTGGAGTAGCGATGGTTCCTAACCGTCCTTCATTAGCAATGTCGTCTGAGTGCTTTGTGCTTTCCTCTACGTGATGGTGATGTCTTCTCGTTCTCGGTAATGAACTGGTGTTGACCGTTCCTATTCTTCGTTTAGTACTCTCGCGATTGTTTGGAGTTACCTTGGCGTGGTTGGTGTTCTCCGAAGCTACTTGTTGTTGGAAAATTCTCTAACTCCTCATCCCGGGACTATCGATGTTGTGATCATCCTCCGTTGTATTCCTCTTAACGGTTCACTATATATATATCCCAAAGTTTTGGCGTTTGCGGAGTAGTAGTGCGTTGTTTGCCTCTCGTTTGGAAATCTATCTTTTGTGAAATCTTGTTTTCGGAATTGCATTCATGTATCTCGCGCTCTCATGTGTTGGCTTGTTGG
The DNA here is from genome assembly GCA_002855965.1 of Monotropa hypopitys. Classification (NCBI taxonomy): domain Eukaryota; kingdom Viridiplantae; phylum Streptophyta; class Magnoliopsida; order Ericales; family Ericaceae; genus Monotropa; species Monotropa hypopitys. The sequence continues at coordinate 3,290 of NMUG010004398.1, read as the reverse complement.
TCTGGCACACGTTTCTCGTTAGCCATGTCAATTTGCAAATTCGACTTGATATCTTGTTTTTGACGCCGTGTCCCTTTGTGCTTGGACACTCCTGTTCGGCGATGTGGTTATCGATTGGATTTTGTTTTGAGAGTGTGTGATAAACTTGTCGGCGGGTAGACAGTTTGTGTCTTGGTGGTGTGATCTGTGAGATGATGCTATGCTTTGTTGTGCAGCTTGTTGAGAGTGTGGGGATAGAACTTGTGTCTTTTTGAAGTCGACTTCACCGACTTAGTTCTTGGCGGGGATTGACATGACCGGTGTGTGTAGTCCGTGTCATGTGGTGTAGGACTGACCATGAAGGATTATTTTGAGAAGGTGAGTGGTCAGCACATCTCAAATCAAACTTCTTAGTCACTCTGGTACCACACTAGGTTGAGCGTGGTTTAGCGTGTGAGCTTTTGGTGTTTGGTTCCATATGTTATTTTTGGTGGTGTTGTGGTTGTTTGAGGTGATTCGGGTGGCACGGTTGTTGCGTGACCATCCCATATGGTTTGCTTGCCTTCGAATCCTCACTCGTGTCGGTTGGATTACGCTATCTTGTTCGGAAAATTTATCCACGTGATTGTTTAGCGCGTTTGTGGTATTGTAGTCGTGAATATTCTTGCGGTGGTTGTGAATCGCTTCTTTGCTCTTCGTAAAATTTTGGAGAATATTTTGGAAAAATCGGAGTACCCGTATCGTGTCCGCGTGTCGGCATCGTACCCGTACCGTACCCTCATGTCGGTACCGTATCCTTGTACCCAATTCGTATCCTTGGCGTGTCCTCGGCATATCGGCATGTCCTTGGTGTATCCTGACATGTCCGTGTGTCTTCGGAGTATCCCTTGCGTGTCGGTGTATCCGCGACGTGTCCCTCCGTATCCTTGATGCTTGGGCACGTTCCCGTTTCTTCGGCTTGTCCGTAGCATGTTGTCATGCATCTGTGAATTTTGTAGGAATTTTCTGGAAACTTTCCTTGCGGTTTAACTCTCGATATCTCACTTTTGCGTTGAAAATCCGTGTTTTTCTTGTTCGGGCGATCTAGAGTTGCATTGGAAGTGCAAGAATCTCACTTTTCTAAGGGACTTTTACCTTACATGGCGAAGATTGTGCGTATCCTCTATTTTTCTTCTCTCCCATGTACATTGTGGGATCCCTTTTGGGTTTTGTTAGCAAATTGAGAAGTTGTTCAAATCCCGTTTAGATGCGTTCGGAAGGAAAAAGTGGGAAGTGTATTGTCCAATTCTTGGTTGTTGGCTCTTTGGGAAGTTATTTCTAGTTGAGGACTTGTTCATTCTTCGTTATGTGTACCATGTGAAATCGATTCTGGTGTGAAATCTTTCGTTCTTTGTTGTGCCATGACACTTGACCTTAGAAATTTCGAGGACGAAATTTTTGTAAGGTGGGTCTCTAGAAATTTTAATTAATTTCCATTCAATTCAATAAATTCAATAAATCGAATTTCGGGTATCGTTGAGTAAGTCCGGGTAGGACGGGCGTCCCCGACATAATGTTCGTTGGTGGTTGAATATTCGGGTGAATCTTAATCGTGTTTTAAAATCCATCGACTTGATACATTCTTCAAATCAGATTTCTTTATTCATGAAAGTCGGAGAGAATTCGATTACGAATCCAACGCAACTTGAATCGTCTCAATCGGAGTTCGGACGAAGAAGTTATGGCCAAAATACTTTCGGAAAAATCAATCTTTTCATTCAGTGCAATTTTACTCTTGTCGACCGGTACACCAAAAGGCGTCGACCGGTCGACATAATTCAGTGGGCACCTCTGTGAGGTCCCGACCGGTACACCAAATTGCGTGTACCGGTTGTTAAGGCCAAATTCTGTGCGCGAAGGGATTAAATGAGGGACAGTTTGGTACTTTTACTAGGGGTCCTATATAACCCATTGGTCCGAATTTTTGGGTCTCCTTCCCCATTTGGAACCCTAATACTCTCTCTCTATCTCCCTCTCTCAACTCTCTCTATCTTATCTCTTCCATCTCTCCCAATCCATGGAGAATCGACGAAAATGCGGAGTTCTAATGGTGTTCCCCTCGGTCTCCTCTCCGCGGTGACGTGCATAGTTCGGTAAGTTATTCGACCTCCCTAAAACCCTAGGTTTTTATGGATTACTCGTCTAAGATTTTCGTCTTCTTAAACGTTGTAGAGCACCTCGAGAGCGTCGCAATGGTGGGCTTGGTTCACTCCGGCGGTCATGGAGTTTTCCGATGACTTTTCCGGTGAACTTTTTCGGCGACTCTCCGGTGGGTAATTTCTAACTCCTACTTAGTATGCGTGGGTGTGCGTATTTCCGTTCTATGTTTCATTGCTTATTCAATTGTCAATTTCATATGCGTAATTGTATCGATTGTCCTTCGAATGGTCGGCGTCGGGTTAGTCTAAGAGGGTTGTATTGATATTGTAATGATATGGTGTTGGAGAGAACGATTTGGGTGTTGGAGATCACTCTTAGTAACGTATAGGCACCATGTGTTCGATGAATCGCCCGAATGGGCCTTGAGGTGGTTTTGGGTGTGTCGACCATGTCGAGTCGTAGTGGTGGATACTTGGGAGTATGTTGACTTACTTGGGTCCTTACTATACCGCTAGAGTGTGAGTTGTGGTGAATTTGGGATTCTTCCCTTTTGTCATCAATTGTGGTAAACCTCCTATCCGTTTGGGATTGGTTGTGGAAATTCTTGGGTATACGGGTGTTGTGTCTTTCCTTGGGTGCTTGTAACGTTGTGGGATGCCCAATGAATGTAATGAATTTCCAATACGATGGATGGATCCCATGAGGACCACCCTTAGCCAATCCTTAATCCTTCACCTAAACTCACGAGTGAAACAAAGAAGTGTAATGTGGGGTTTGACTTGGATGGTTTTTCCCAAGTCCTTGCGTTCGTGTTAAGTGGGAGATACGCGTTCCCTTGAAGTCGCGGAATCACTAGATATCATTGACGGGTGATGATCTAGGAAAAGATCATTTGGCCATAGGTGGGAGATACGAGTTCCCGAGAAGTCTCGGAATATACTGGATACACTGGCAGGCGGGATGCTGGAACAAATCTTAACACATGTGATTTACTCGCCCTTATCTAAGGGAGATTGGAGACTCTTTCGTTTAGGAGTCGTCCGGAAATGAATATTAGAATGAATAATCAATTCGTAATGAAAATGTTATTGTTCCCCTTGGGTGGGCCAAGGTGGGGGGAAATGATGAAATGTGTAACTCAAATATTCAAGGGGTTCTTATGGGCCGGTCCC
>NMUG010004397.1:0-13901 GCA_002855965.1 Monotropa hypopitys | reverse complement strand
GTGGTATTGAGATTTATTCTAAACTGTAATGATCCATGTTTGTTTTCCCCATTTATTAAACGATTTCAAAAAAAAATGTCTTGAAAATCCGGAGCGTGACAACTTGGTATAAGAGCTTTCGGTTTCGAAAACTTAGGCCTTTGGGGAGACTCTTAGTCTCTATGGGTTGCATTGAGTTTAAGTTTGCATCATCTAGCATACGTGTGTGAACATTTGAGCATGCATTGGCAACTGGTCCCATAGGTGGTGTCGGTCTAGAGGAGCAATATTTGAGTACTATTATATTCATGGGTTGTAACCTTGTTTATCGATTCTATTGGTTATGAGAATCCTTTCTTGATATCGTAGAGCTTGCTTCTCTTTGATTGAACCTTACATTGTTGATCGAACCATCGACTCGAGCCTTGCCTTGTGCTCTATTCTTATCGTATTTGTGGTCTTTTGTAGAATGCCTCCACGTCGCAATATAGCCCTGGGAAGAGGCCGTAGGAACAACGTTCAGGAGGTACATAGCGAGGAAGTTGACGACCATCGAGCGGGTGTGGAGGACGGTGCACCTCCCATCATTCCGGTTCCTGCTCCGGAGGGGCTTGTCGCTCCTAGCCAGTTTGCTCGAGAGCTTGCGGCCGCTATGGTCGAAGCTAGTCGGGGATTTGCTGCTCCTAGGGATAATGCGGGTAACCGCACCCTCGACGCCTTGCGAGAATTCAGGAGGATGGATCCTCCCAAGTTCGGTGGGGAAGGTGATCCGCTCGAGGCTGATCATTGGCTACTAGAGGTTCGGAGGGTGTTCGACACCTTGGGCATCACGGAGGATAAGTTGCGTATTACTTTCGCGACCTACCAGCTTTCAGGAGGGGCCATTCTATGGTGGAGTTCTATTGTGGAGATGAGACGCGCTAGTCTTCTCGCCAGTGGAGATGCTGATCCACAGGCTATTATGGATCCTATCAGTACCATGACGTGGGTAGACTTCCTGGCTGTTTTCGAGAATCAGTATTTTCCGGAGAGCTACAGAGACCATCTTAGAGAGCAATTCGAGCATTTGGAGCAGGGGACTATGTCTGTGTCCCAGTATGCCTTGAAATTTCAGGCACTTTCCCGTTTTGCGACAGACCTAGTCGGTTCTGAGGAGAGAAAGTGTAAAAGGTTCGAGAAGGGTCTTCACCCTTCGGTCTAGCGGTTGGTAATGAGTCACCAGATTAGAGTTTTTGCAGACATTGTTGACTGTGCCAGGGCGATTGAGCCCAAGAGGGATCATCAGCAGAGAGATTCAGCTTAGAGAGCGAAGGTGTGGGAACCGCGCAGGCAGGTTTCCAACTCTAGTTCATCCTCAGGAAGCTTTGGGAAGAAACGGCAGCGGGACCAGTCTCGCTTTTCTGGAGGCCAGTGGTCGCAGGCCAGTTCAGGTTCGGTTCGGAGTCCCATCATTTGTCACCGTTGCGATCAGCCAGGCCACATTCGGTCGGAATGCAAGGCCATAGTTTGTTTTGAGTGCGGTCAGGCGGGCCACATAGCCAGGGATTGCCAGAGAGGAGCAGGTGAGCGTGGCAATGCGAGATCACAGCAGCAGCCGCAGCAGCAGCGAGGTGGACAGTATCGTCCGCAACAGTCAGGGCCATCTGGTTCGGTTCAGGCATCTCGCACTGGAGGAGTCCCTACTCCTGCCAGGCCTACCCATCAGTTTCAGCAGAGATGAGGTTATCAGCAGGGCCCAACGGCTCAGGGCAGAGTTTTTGCTTCTAGCGACTTCTACTCCTCCTGCAGCCCATCAGCAGTCGGAATCCTCAGTTGTGCGGGGTATGTTTCTCATTTATAATTCTTGGGCAAATGTGTTGTTTGATTCTGGTGCATCACACTCATTCTTAGCCGCATCTTTCACTCGTGCTTTGGAGTTGGACTTGGACATCCTAGATCCACCGTTGTTTGTCGACACCCCTGTCGGAGACCGTGTTCGTTTGGACCGAGTGTGTAGGGATTGCGAACTGACTCTTGAGGACCACAGGTTATCTTCGATTTTATTGTTCTAGAAATGTCTGGCTTCGATCTGATTCTAGGGATGGATTGGTTGTCTACCTTCCATGCCCATATCGATTGTCATCGGCGCCGAGTGCGATTGTTTTCTCCTGGAGGAGTTTATTTCTATGTGTATGGTGATCGAAAGGAGTCTATCGACTATTCATTGTATGATCCGAGGGAGCACGATTCAGTCAGTTGTATGTTGGCCAGTCTCAGTCTCGATGACGATTCCTCTCTACGCGGAGAGCTACCCCCAGTTGTTTGCGAGTTCCCAGATGTATTTCTTGCAGAGTTACCTGGTTTGCTACCTAGGCGAGAGGTGGAGTTCTCCATCGATTTATTGCTCGGTACGTCTCTGATCTCGGTACCACCTTACAGATTCGCACCAGCAGAGTTGAGGGAGTTGAAATCCCAGTTACAAGAGTTATATGAGTTAGGCTTCATTCGGCTCAGTTCTTCACCTTGGGGTGCGCCTGCGTTATTTGCAAAGAAGGACGGTTCATTACGATTGTGCATTGACTATCAGAAATTAAATCGAGTTACTGTAAAGAATAAATATCCGATGCCGAGGATTGATGATCTATTTGACCAACTTCGTGGTTCCACGTGTTTCTCAAAGATTGATTTGCGTTCTGGCTACCATCAGTTACTTGTTCGGGCAGAAGATATTCCGAAGACCTCTTTCCGTACTCGTTACGGTCACTACGAGTTTGTTGTCATGCCATTCGGCTTGACAAATGCTCCAGCGACGTTCATGGATCTCATGAACCGTATTTTCCGTATTCATCTTGATCGCTTTGTGGTGGTATTCATTGACGACCTTCTCATTTATTCTGCCTCGGAGGAAGAGCATCACGTTCATCTTCGGGTTGTGTTGGAGTTGCTACGAGAGCATCATTTATACGCCAAACTTAGCAAGTGTGAGTTTTGGCTTCCGGAGGTGAAATTCCTCGACCATGTTGTATCGCGAGGGGGTGTGTCGGTTGTTACTAGCAAGGTTGATGTTGTCTCTTTGTGGCCGCGTCCGCAAAGTGTGTTCGATGTTCGTAGCTTCCTTGGACTAGCCGGTTATTACCGACTTTTTATTTTGGATTTCTCTCGATTAGCCGCGCCTATGACTCGCTTAACCCGAAAGGGTGTTCCGTTCACTTGGGATGACTCATGTGAGATAGCTTTTGAGGAGCTAAAGAGATGATTGACTTCGACACCAATCCTTATTGTGCCTGAGAGGGGAATAGGCTACTCTGTCTATTGCGATGCTTCTCACGACGGTTTGGGTTGTGTCTTGATGCAAGAAGGGAGAGTCGTTGCTTATGGTTCAAGGCAATTGAAGACGCATGAGAGGAGTTATCCGACACATGATTTAGAGCTTGCCGCTATTGTATTTGCACTCAAAATGTGGAGAAATTATCTTTATGGCGAAAAATTTGAAGTATTCTCGTATCACAAAAGCTTAAAGTATTTGTTCACGCAGAAGGAGTTGAACTTACGTCAAAGGCGATGGATGGAGCATTTAGAGGATTACGACTTCGAGCTACTTTATCATCCGGGCAAGGCTAACGTTGTGGCCGACGCGTTGAGTCGAAAATCATGTCATCTTGCTAGCCTAGCCGTGCATGGTTGGAGGTCTATGGAAGACTTGGGTCCGTTAGTATTGCATGCCGAAGAAGTTGGGAATCAAGCCACGTTGTGTAATTGTCTATTCATTCAGAGTTATCACGTTGGGTTGTTGAGGCACAGGCCGATGATTCAGAGACTACAGAATTGCGGGCAAAGTTTCTTGGTGGAGATGCGCATCAGGGATGGATGATCCATGCCGATACTAGTTTGCGTTTCTGTGGTCGGTTATTTGTTCCTTCGTCCTGCCGTGGAGGTATCCTATACGAGTTTCATCATTCGCCGTTAGCTGTTCATCCAGGAGACACGAAGATGTATCACGATCTTAGGCGTCAGTTTTGGTGGACGGGAATGAAGAGGGATGTCGCCGTGTTTGTTTCCAAGTGCCTTACTTGCCAACAAGGAAAGGCCGAGCATCAACGCCCTGCAGGTTTGCTTCAACCGTTGCCTATTGCCGAGTGGAAATGGGAGCACGTGACGATGGATTTTGCTTCGGGTTTTCCTAGATCGCCGAGTGGCCAGGATGCTATTTGGATTATCGTCGACCGTTTGACGAAGACAGCTCACTTCTTACCTATTCGAGTTGCTCAGTCTGTAGATTCCTTGAGTTGGTTATATATTCGGGAGATCGTTCGACTTCATGGAGTGCCATTTTCTATTGTGTCCGATCGGGATCCCAGGTTCACTTCCAGATTTTGGTGTAGTTTGCAAACTTCCCTTGGGTCAAAGCTCATGTTCAGTACTGCGTTTCATCCTCAGACTGATGGCCAGTCCGAGCGTACTATTCAGATTCTAGAAGACATGTTGCATTCTTGCGCGTTAGATTTTCAGGGGAGTTGGGTTGATCACCTACCTTTGATTGAGTTCGCGTACAATAACAGCTTTCAGTCGAGTATCGGGATGGCGCCATTTGAGGCTTTGTACGGTAGGCCTTGCCGTTCACCAGTTTGTTGGCTTGATGTAGGAGAGTCCGCTATCATTGGCCCCGAGATGACGCAGCAGATCACTGAGCAAATCAAGACCATTCGACATAGATTACTCACGGCCCAGAGTCGATACAAAAGCTATGCAGACCGACGTCGTACTCCCTTATCTTTTGAGGTTGGTGACCACGTTTTCTTGAAAGTTTCGCCTCGCCGTGGCATTGCGCGTTTTGGGAAGAAAGGAAAATTAACTCCACATTTTATTGGTCCGTCCGACATCATAGAGAAGGTTGGAGAAGTTGCATACCGACTTGCCTTGCCATCGAACATTTCGAATGTCCACGACGTTTTCCATGTTTCAATGTTGCGAAAGTATGAGCCCGTTCCTTCACATGTTATAGATTGGTCCAATGTTGAGCTTGAAGCCGATGTTTCCTATAAGGAGAGACCCATTCGTGTCCTAGACTCGCGAGAGCAAGTCTTGCGAGGGAAGACCATTCCACTTTTGAAAGTATTATGGAGTAATCACGGAGTAGAAGAAGCGACTTGGGAGCGAGAGGATGAAATTCGTGCCAAATTTTCGGAATTGTTCTAAATTGTTTGTAGGAATTGACGTTTGTTTCAACGTTTTGTACTCCCACCGTAGTTAATCTCGAGGACGAAATTCTTTCAAGGTGGTTGAGATGTAACGACTCGAATTTTTATATTATTTTCCGGATTTAAAATCGTATCTTAGATTGATTTTCAAATATGAAATTCCTTATCGAACTTATTTCCGTCTTGAGAATATGGTCCCGGGAGGCCTTTGTACCCTTGCGTATTGTTCTACTTGAGTTCGGGACATTTCGGGGTGGTTCGGAACCCTTGTTTTTGGTTATTTTTCAGTTTTGGTGCAGTTGCACCGGTGCAGGATGGGTGCGCACCGGTGCAGGAGGACTTTTGGTGCTTCTGTTCAGTTCTGGAGCAGTTGCACCGGTGCAGGTGAGAGGTGCACCGGTGCAGGGAGGCTCTGAAGCTACTGCTCGTTTTGGTGGAACAGTTGCACCGTTGCAAAGTTGGCATGCACCGGTGCAAAGTGTGGTGTAAACCTTCTGCTCAGTTTTTGAAGCAGTTGCATCGGTGCAATCAAGGTTTGCACCGGTGCAGAGTGGGTTTGCACCGGTGTAGCTTCGCTGTGCACCAGTGCAGAGGCTGTCTGGCAGACCTCATTAAAGGCAATTGTGTCTTTCTCTCTTAGGGGCTATATATATATTGTGCTGAGCCCGATTTTACTCATTTGCACTCATTCCCTACCTCTCTCTAACCCTAATCTCTCACTCTCTCGCTACCTCCATTATTGTCCGAGTCTAAAGCTTGAAAACCAAGACCCTAGGAAGCTCCAATCAAGAAACCCCAAGCACTAACGTCGTTCCTAGCGAGGAGATCTACGCGTGAAGCCACATAGTTGCGGCATTCGTCAAAGTTTCAAAATCTAGGATTTCCCAAGCTTCACTAAGGTAGGAGATTTCTATGGCTATGCATGTTTGTTGTTGTGCTCTCCCTCCCCCTTGTTAAATTTTATGGACATTGATATTGATTTTCGTGGGTATATCATGTGATGAATTTGTGACTTAGGGTTCATGGTTTTATAATGAAATTGATGGGCGCAATGGAGTCCCTAAGGTTGTAGCTTACCACTAATGAGTTCAATTTCGTGTTATGAATCTTCATGTAAAAAGTCCTAATTTCATGTTACTTGAATTTTGAAACTTTAGGGGTTTGGGGTCAAAAGGGGGGGTGGAATGATCAAATTGTAGCTTCCCCCGTGAAATTGAACATGTTTGATTGTTAATAAATGGGTTTGGGATATACACTATGACCAATGAAATATTTGACAAATGGTGATTACCTTATGAAGTCACTAAGCCCTTATACGATGTGAACGCTTGACGAATACACATGAAAATGATACCTCTTGTATCGCAAGATTATATTGAATGCATCCTTGCAGTTTCAGAATGTTGTGAATGAAATAAAGGTTACTCACATTCACGTGACTCGGAATAGTGAGAGGTGACTATCATCATGTCATTAAGGTATTGTCGCATCTGCGTGGCTCGGGATGGCGTGTAAGCAATACCGATAGGGAAACACATTAAATGGTCGGAAATGGGCTTGGCTAGGTGGTTTCCGGGGTGGTCGCTCCACCCGCGACATTGTGCACAATGGGGGTCGCGTAGCCCTCCCAACGTACTTGGGGAATGACGGAGGGACAAGGTTGGTGAGTTGACGAGCTACCACCTTAACCCACCCTATCAATGACGTTATGATATATTGGGATTGCCTTGGAGGGACTTGGCTTGCTGCTCCTCGGCGTATCCATAAATGATTGGAACACTTATACTCGTGACGAGATCCCGGATCACCCCTATGCGTTGAAGGAAAGAAAGAACAATTAGTCTATGACACTTGAGGGATAGGCTTGCGATGAAATCCCCAATTCTTAATTTTGTGTAAGTGTTGGAATGTGTGTAGATTCACCTTTATGTTCTATGAATCAAAGAAATGAAACGAATGCCTTGGTATGGTAGAGTGCTTTATTGGTTATTCTTCTCTTTGTCTTGCTCTCTCTCTCTATTCGTGTATAGATGTAAAGTTGTGGGTAGTGTGATCAATTGCCATGCATCTAGTGGCTCATTCATGTTTGACATATATTCCCGTTCATGTTCATGGCACACACTCGTCACGCCAACTATTAACATGTTAGTTATAGATATTTCTTACTTTGGCGTGACACGTCCTTTTTTTAAAGGTTCTACAAGAAAAGGTCCGACATTTGAAGAATTGGGAGCTCCTTGAAGATTGTGAGATTTTTAGTAGTTGTCAAGACTCATGCACTTATTTTGATTTTGGAAAATACCCTATTTTGGGGGTTGTACTAGACTCATGTTTGTAACAACGTAAACATTGGTACTTTATTCTCTTCTACCCATTCTGTGGTTTGGAACTTGTGTTTTTGTAGTTTATTCACTCTCGGATTTTAAGGATGTCTGAAATGGGAAGTTGTGGTATTGAGATTTATTCTAAACTGTAATGATCTATGTTTGTTTTCCCTATTTATTAAACGATTTTTAAAAAAAAAAAGGCTTAAAAATCCGGGGCGTGACATGACTCTCCTATTTCAACCCTCTCTCGACAGCCCCTTTGTATAGCTCTCTCTCTCTCTCACGCCTAACTCCACTTTCTCTCACGCATCTCTTCTCCCTTGTATAAGTTAGCCCCTTAGTATATTTCTCTCTCTCTCCTTTTTCTTTCCCCCACACGCTACCTCTCATTGTAACGGACCAATTGTACATGATTCTGGATGTGACAAATGCAACACAACTGTAGCAGACTCAGATGGCAATTAGACTTTTAGCCTGTGTGAACTTTTGAATGAGTAAAATGGGACACGACACAAGGACAGGGACTAGGACGTAAGGGCTGCAATCACAGAGCTGTAAAGTTGTCCTACATATCATACGCATAAATCAAAATACACAGCTTTAAGGCTGAGACACATGCAGAGACCATTTTCGGCAAACCTCCACTTTTGGTTTAAGTCAAACGAGCCATTTTATATTCAAATTTGAGTTAAAAACAATTGAGTTTTATTTGAACCGAACATTCTAGATTAGTTACAGCCCAGCCATTATGATTTAAATCTTGTAATTCACAATTCTGCAGACCGGCAGACACACCGGTCTATACACTGGTCTAGGCACCAGTGGATCCAGTCCTTAGACCGTCCCTTAAGCCGGTCCTTAGGCTGGTCCCTAGTGATGGTCAAAAATTGATTTTCTTTGCTTGTTCTACCAGAAATCCAAGTTCCTATTACCGGAAATTCATGTCTTACACTTTAGAAGTCTTGGGAATTATTATAGTCTTCTTAAGTTAGCCACGTGACATCTATCAAATCTTTAACTTAGGTGTATGGACTTTCATCATTTAGACATTAACTTCTCTAGGCCTCAACCTAAGGGATATGAGAACAATTGCAATATGTTGAGACATCATCAAAACCTAACCCTATCAAAGAATATATTTTCGTTGAGATATTAAAATATCTCTATCAGACCATGCTACTTCCATCCCATGAAAGTACCTTAGTGGACCCAAATCCCTAATCTCGAACTCTTGAGCTAGACTGGATTTGAGTTTAAGAATCTATTTCACATCATTGTCTGTCATTGTTATATCATCAACATAAACAATAAGGACAACAATATTGTCAATACCTCCTTTGATGAACATCGTGTGGTCCGCATGTCTCTGTTTGTCTCCGAATTGCAACGTAGTCTGAGAAAATCTGCCAAACCAGGCCCTTTGTGACTGCCTTAACCCATACAGTGCTTTCTTCAACCTACACACCTTCCCTTCAGTTTTAGGAGCCGTAAAACCCGGAGGTATATCCATATACACTTCTTCTTCCAACTCACCATGCAAAAACGCATTCTTCACATCAAACTATTGAAGAAGCCAATTCAAGATTGCAGAATAAGAGAGTAATGCTCGCACAGAGTTCATCTTAGCTACTGGTGCAAATGTATCCTCATAATCAATGTCATAGGTTTGTGTAAAACCTTTGGCAACTAGTCTTGCTTTGTACCTTTCAACAATGCCATCACTATTTTGCTTGACGGTAAAAACCCATTTGCAACCTACAGATTTCTTCCCTTCTGAGAGTGATGTCATTCTTTTTCAAATTCGTCATCTCTTCTACCATATCCCCCTTCCACTTAGGTATTTTGAGTGCACCCTGCCAATTCTGTGGAATAGATATAGAGGAAAGAGACGAAACAAAAGCATGATACGAAGGTGATATGCCATCATAAGAAACAAAATGAGTGATTGGATGTTGAGTACATGTTCTAACACCCTTCCTGAGAGCAATAGAAAGATTACCAGTATCAACAGAGGATTGTTCAACAATAGGAGAGTCATTATCATAAGAGGCTGTTGAGGAATCCGGATCTGGAGCAGGTGATTGTGATTGACAAGATGGCATCTCACATGAGGACTTTGTTTCCTGTCTAGTATAGGGAGCTAAGTTCGCCTCTTGCAGCCGTTGCTTTCGTTGCTCAAAAGCATTGTGTTTCTCAATATCATTACCAGTTTCATGTGTTGTTTGCCTTTTAGAAAATAGAGGTTCTCCCACACCATGATTGTACCACAAATACTTCCCCTCACCATGATTATTTTCAAGGGTAACCATTTCTTCTTCTTTTCTATGCTCCCCCTGAAGAGATGGAGTTGAGGAAGGGGAGAAAGACTCTATTTTCCAAAAAGTGACATCTAGAGAGTTAAAAAACTTTTGAGTATATTGATCAAAATATTTGTAACCTTTTTCTGTAGTACCCAACAAAAATGCATTTATGGGCTTTGGGGCCTAACCTCCCACCAGAGGGGTGAGGAGCATGGACAAAACAGACGCAACCAAAAACACGGGGAGAAAGAGTCGTGGCATGAAGACCTTTAGGGAGACACTCAAGCGGAGTTTTAAAGTTAAGGATACTAGATGGCATGCGGTTGATTAAATAAGCTGCAGTTAAAATTGCTTCTCCCCACAAGAACTTTGGAACATTCATTGTAAATAAAAGAGGGCGTGCAACTTTAGCAAAATGACGACTTTTGCGTTCATCAACTCCATTTTGTTGTGGAGTGTTAACGCATGTAGTTTGAAAAAGAATGCCATTTTCATCCAAAAAAGATCGAAAACTCCCATCAATATATTCCGTGCCATTGTCACTACGCAAAATCTTAATACTTGCATTAAACTGGGTGTGCACCATAGCATGGAATGATTTAAAACAGGAAAACACTTCACCTTTTGATTTTAGTAGGTATACGCAAGTGACACGAGAATAACAATCAATGAAGCTAACAAACCAAAGCTGGCCTTTAATGGAAGTGATCGGGGAAGGCTTCCAAACATGAGAATGAATTATCAGAAATAGAGAATCACTCCTATTAATTGGTGCATAAAATGAACGTTTGTGTTTACTGATCTCACATGCTTCACAAAAAAATTGACTCAGGGAATAATGTTTTGTTAATTTAGGAAAAAGTTTTTCTAAGATTCCAAAGGAGGGATGACCTAATCTACGATGCCACTAATATAACATAGAGAGAGACAAACTCATATCTGCTTGTTGGGCCACACCATATGACAAAGATGCTTGAGGTTGACAAGATGCGGGTTGTAGGAAATATAAGCCACCATGTACTTTACCACTTCCAATCACTTTCCCCGTTTCCAGTTCCTGAACGACACAATGAGTAGGGAAAAAGGTTATAGAACAATTTGAAGAATAGATAAGACTACTGACCGGTAGCAAGTTAGTGACAATATTTGGAACGTGAACAACTGCAAACATTTCTGGAAGAAAACATGAAAATTTTCATTATCACAAAGTATATATACATCACATGTTACAATAATTACAATACGGTCCTAACTACCAAACTATTTACACATTAAGGACAAATAATGAAACTAATTATAAATACATGTGCAATCTAACACTCCCCCCCTCAAGTTGGTGCGAAGATATCGATCAAGCCCAACTTGAATGCAATAGGATGGAAACTATTGTTGCCAAGTCCTTTTATGAATATATGAGCCAACTGTTTCCCAGATCTCACAAAAGGCATACATATCGAACACTTAGTTTCTCTTTGATGAAGTGTCAGTCAATCTCTATATGCTTCGTTCTATCATGCTGGACAGGATTATGAGCAATATTTATGACAATCTTATTATCACAGTAGAGTTTCATAGGACCACTATCAGTAAAAACCAAAACACGCAATAAGGTTTGCAGCCATAGAAGTTCGCAAACACCATGAGCCATGGCTCTATATTCTGCCTCTGTACTAGATCTAGCAACCACTGATTGTTTCTTACTTCGTAATGTAATTAAATTCCCTCCGAGGAAGGTACAGTAGCCAGAAGTAGAGCTTCTATCATCCACAGACCCAGCCCAGTCAGCATCAGTAAATGCATCCAATCGCAAATTGCCATGACTGGAGAATAGAACTCCATTTCCTAGAGCTGATTTGAGATATCTCAGGATGCGATAAACAACATCAAGATGTTAAGTGCGAGGATCATGCATAAACTGAATAACAACACCTACTGCATAAGTAACATCCAATCTAGTGTAAGCTAAGTAAATCAACCTACCCACAAGCCGCTGGTATCTCGCCTTATCAGTACGCTCCCCTACATCTCTACTGAGATGGTGATTGACCTCAATAGGAAAATCTGCAGGTCTGTAGCCCAACATTCCTGTTTTTTCCAAAAGATCAAGAATATATTTTCGTTGAGTGATAAAAATACCGTTATCGGATCTCGCCACTTCCATTTCAAGAAAGTACTTTACTGACCCCAAATCCTAAGGTTCTGAATCTCTTCCACTTCCACATCATTGCCTGTCATTATTGTATCGTCAACATAAATAATAAGGACAACAATCTTACCAACACTTCTCTTGATGAACATAGTATGATCTGCATGACCCTATTTGTACCCAAAGCCCAACATTGCCTTTGAAAACCTGCCAAACCAGGCTCTAGGCGACTGCTTCAAACCATAAAGAGCCTTCTTCAATCTACATACCTTTCCATCACTCGCAGAGGTAGAAAAATCTGAAGAAATATCCATATACACCTCTTCCTCTAGATCACCATGAAGAAAAACATTCTTCATATCAAACTACTGAAGATGCCAATTTAGGTTTGCAACACAAGAAAGAAGAGCTCACACAGAGTTTATCTTCACAACGGGTGCAAATGTCTCCTCATAATCAATACCTTAAGTCTGGATAAAACCCATGGCAACCAGTCTTTTCTTGTATCTCTCAATTGTACCATCCGCATTTTGCTTAACAGTAAACACCCACTTACAACCAATAGGTTTCTCCCCTTCCGGAAGCGACACTAGCTCCCAGGTGCCATTCTTTTTCAAAGATGTCATCTCTTCTACCATAGCTTCTTTCCACGCAGGTATCATAAATGCATCCTTTCAATTCTGTGGAACAATTATAGTAGAGAGAGAAGAAACAAAAGCATGGTATAAAGGTGACAAACAATCATATGAAACAAAGTGTGAGATAGAGTGTTGAATTTACGATCTAACACCCTTTCGAAAAGCAATAGGAAGTTCGGATTCAACACATGGATATTTAATAGGTGAGGATTCAATGGGAGAGGAATTATTACCAGATGAGCAAGGTGAAAAATCTGGAACTGGAGTAAGAATCGATGATTGGCGAGGTGGTGGTGCACACGGAGCTTTGTCTCTCCTTTGATATGTTGCCAAGGTAGTAGGCCACTCCCTTGGTTGTCTACTCACGCTCCCATCCACTCTTCCATCAAAATCCTGTTGTTCCTCTTCCACACTACCAACAGATACATGTTCCTTCTCAACCTTAGATTTTTTTTACTCTCCCTTACTATGAAAAGGATGGGGTAACAAAGACCAAGACTCTAAATCATGTTATGCAACCCAAGAAATAGCACCCAAAATATGTTTATATAATTACTAGAATTTTTGTTGTTTTTAGAATTTATTTAGGATGTGTTTTGGCCTTTAATCAAATTTTAAGGTCTTAATTGTAGTAAATAGAGCTGGACAGGGGCCTAAGTGACAAAACCGAAACAGTTAGGGCATTCTCGCAAATTGCCGAACTCAGTAGGGGAAAACCGTAATTGGTCGGCCACGTCAGCCGACTAGGGGATGGAAAGCTGTCGGACAGCTGTACAAAACGCCAAGGCATGCGGCAGCAAAGGACAAGAGCTCAGCAGGAAATCCGCAAAAGCTGACCTGTCCGAGAATCCGGTGGCCGAAAGCTAAAAAGCTGCCCCGAGAACTCGGGCGACAGATGTCAGTGGTCGGTCAAGGCAGGAAGAATTGGCGCCAAAACTTCTCCCATCTCACCCTATATAATCAGACCTTTGGCAATTCATTTTCGACTCACCTGAGGCTCCCATAAGCACTCATAATTCACAAAGATACCCTTTCCTTGTCCAAATTACCCTCCATCCGAACCTTTGCTCGGCACACTTTCTGCTCGGTAGAAGAACCTCTCGGTCAATATTCCACTCAGCCAAGTCTTGGCAACCTTCCAGTGTTCGACAAGACATCCCCCGAGCAGCCAGCCTTGATCTCGATGCTGGACAAGATCCTTCGGCAAACTGATTCTCCGGTCAAAAGGTAAAATACTTATTTCATGTTCACATTTTTAAACCTTTGACCATAACTGTACGTCAACCGTTGTTTCTGCTCGGCAGACCTCTCTAATGGTCCGGCCATGCTAAAAT
>NMUG010004396.1:0-13901 GCA_002855965.1 Monotropa hypopitys | reverse complement strand
CCTCGGGATCTTCCTCGAAATTGAGGCCCCAACCTCCGTTGTGCAAATCCATAGGTTCTTCTTCCTCAACTGCTTCCTCTTCCTCGGGTGGGGCTTCATCGTTATTACCGTTGAAAATGCGGTTCCTTGCTCCGTCCATAAGATGCTCGTATTCCCAATTCTGGATAGATCTCCTAGCTACTACGCAGGCGCGCTCCAATAGTCGCAAGTGGTAGTTAATCATGGCTCGTACTTCTTCCTCCGCGTTATCCTCGAACCTTACCACTACTTGGGCTATTAGGTCCGAAGTGATCGTCGTTGAATCTGCATGAGCATGCTCTTGGACTTCTTCGCTTACGATGAAGATTTCTTCATCCTCTTCTGGCACAGCTGGCGGCGGTGCGATTTCATGCTCTCCTTCTGAATCACTGCTAGAGAAGTCGTTGGTAGCGTAATTACTGCCGCTGCTAGACATAGCTAAGACACATACATACAAACATTGATAAGTGCATTTCTAAGTATTTAACGAATATTTCAAACATAGTGAGTGCCTCGATCCTATTCCCGGGTTTGTTCGAAATCCAAAAACTCTTGCTTTGATACCACTGTTGTCACGACTCAACCCTAATCGGGGTCCATGACCGGCCAATGAGCAAGCTCGCAAAGACCTACTAATATCGAGTTTAGGGATTTCACAACAATAATATAGCGGAAGCGCTGAACAAAACCCAGTGTGTATGATTTTCCATTAACGTTCAATAACAGTGCTACAAAAGATGGGAAGGCTTATAAATTGCCTTTACAAAAAGTACATCAAGACAGAAATTAAATATGAGTACAATGAAGGACTATGCTCCAAGCTATTCTTCGTTGGTACCTGAAAAAGGGTTTTAGAAAACGCATAAGCTAAAAGCTAGAGTGAAATCACAGTATATCAGATTTACAAGTTTCCATAGATAACAATGCGTTATCGAAATTACCTTTCCTGTCTTTTGAACATAATATGTGGGGCTTAATAGCCCAAAACCTGTACGTGAATTTCCAAGTAAAACCTATGGCCTTTTCAACGTCCTTCAGCGCATAATTTACCTTCGTATTGCATATTTATTTCCATATTCTTTTGACTTTCCGACATGATTTATCATGCTGCTATTCACGGTTACCAGTAATCCCTGGGGAGCTACCCCAGATAGCGTAAGACGCAGAGTCGTGATATCACTATGATCAATCTGGCTATTGATCCCTTATTTCCCCCTCCTCGCCAGTTTCTGACTCTGCCCCCGGCGGCGAGCTACCGTGTCACTGTTCATGCCGTTCAATCATAAAACATTTCCTGTTTGCTAATCCATGGTAATAAAAGAAGAGTGTGTGCCATTTTTCTCTTGTTTGAAAGAACAATATAATATGGTGAATGCTTAATAGCACAAAGGTACATTTCTCAAATGTTTAGCATATTTAATAAAACTGTACGAGTAAACAAGATATACAGTGATTCAGTTTTGTTTTGGAATGAGCTTTTGCTAACTTTAAATACTTGAATCTGTCAAAAGATGATTTAAACATTACTTCTAAGTGTTAATAAATCTGCCACATGAGCTACTGATCCGGCCGAAGGGCCTTCTGGCCGAACAGACCTTCTGTCCGAAGGACAGTGGCCGACTGGCCTAGCTTGGGGAAAAACACTGGTTGGTCTGAGGTTATTCTGGACCGAAAGGTCCTATCGTCGAGCTACGGGTGTTGCCGAGCAGATGGCTCTGGGCTAATGGTTTGGCCGAGCAGAGTTCTGCCGAGTTGGCAGAATCTGGGCCGAGCGGGTGGTGAGTTAAAGGACTTCTGCCGAGCTGAAAGCTGGCCGAGCAGAGAATGCCAAACAGCCAGACGGGCTGTCGGTCTAAGATTGTGCAGGGATTCGAGTGTTCGGGCAAACGACTGGTCAAAATGGTTTGCAAGGTTATATTAGGGGTTTCTGGGATATTTGCCGATCATGCTGAAGCTTGGCCGACCTAAATGGCCGGGTCTCATCATACCGTTCTGCCGAGCAGTGAGCATTGCTTACTGCCGAACACTGGTAGTTCGGGAATGACTGCAATGGGTATTCTGGATGGTCGAACGTGTTACTAAGGGAAATACAAGTCTACTGGACTAATCGTCCGAACAACATAAGGTCTGACCGAGCTGGAATAAGCAAACATAAGAAATGGCGGACCGCCCTTTCTACCGAGCAAGGGTGCTCCGACATATGAGAGGTCGGCAGTGCATGATAAGGGTTAAGCAAGGTTCTGCAGTGGTCCGGGCAAGTGTGCCGAGCTGAGGTAAGTTTCATCCGGAGAGTTCAAAGAGACTAAACTTGTTTGGCTTAGTGCCGAACAGAATGCTAGGGTAAGGAGCTCCGGCAGAGCCAAGGGTGTTCTGCCGAGCTGATTAGAGTTCGGCTAAGTCTTTTAAGGGACTGGCCGAACAGAACATAGGGGCAAAAGTAAACGAACCGAAGGACTAAGGATGTACCTGAGCAAAGCTCCTAGTCTGGCAAGGGTCTGGCCGAGCTGAAGGTCGTCCGGGAAAACTTGTCCGGACAAGGAAGGCTTGTTCGGAGAACTGGTCGGCGACTTGGCCGAACAAGGGTGTAAACCGTAGGCTTCTAAAGAAGTGTGGAGAGCAAAGACTGATCGGCTATGGTTCGGCCGAACAGTTGTGCCGAACGGCTAAGTGTTCAGGAATGACTCTTTTTCTCTCTCTCTAGAATTTGTGCTCCGGATGAAATGCTGGTGTGGGGCTTGAATGCTCCAAAGGGGTGGTATTTATAGGGGTTGGGAGGAGTCTGGGGTAGTTGGGGGTCATTAAATGCGGATTGGACCTTACCTTATTCCTGCCAAACGGGGCAGGGAGTTGTCCCATCCAGGTCAGGTCTGAGCACCTGACCTGACAGTCTGCAACCTGCGATTGTGTTGTCCCATCGTGTCAGGCGGCGGCGTCAGTCCGGATGGGACGTTCGGCAGAGCTGCCGCGCAGCCAGTTGTAGTGCGGGTCCGGGCTGGGCTGGTCGGCTGGGCCGACCTGGTCTGGTCCAGCCTAGGGGGGTTCGGACTGGACTGGTCCGGTCAGCTTTGGGTTGGTTTCTTTGGGCCTTTGACACCTTTTCTTCTTCCTTTCTTATCCATTTACTTGGTCCCTTAGCCTACTTCAACTTTATAAATTCCAAAATTATTTATATTACTCCTATTTATCCTCAAAATAATTTCAAATAAAACTGATGAAAGTGAAATAAATTAATTAATATTTAATTATTCGGGTCGGGGCCTCACAGAAATAGGTCACCACAATTAGCGTTCACAGTGGGACCTTAGCACCAGTATTTGTGGAAATCAGTTGTCTGCCCTTTTCTCTAACTGCTCTCATGGAAGACGGACACGCCACACCAGGAGTCCAAGACCCTACTCTCCCCATTGACCCTGCTCTTCCCCATCCGCAGCACGTCTCTATGGGGCTCTTCTCTTCTCCGACTGGTCTTACGCCAGAGCTCGGTTCAGCCTATGCTGCGGCCGTGGACCGGATGCTAAAAGAAAGGGACGCGGAGATCGCCAAGCTTCGCGACCAGGTGGCACGGGCCACCAACGCCGCCGATTCGGCCTCACGATCCTCCGGACGGCAGCAGCGCCGGTGCAAATCAAGGGAGGACAGGGAGCGCAAAGGAAAAGGAGTGGCCGAGGGCTACGAACGTCGGAAGGAACACTCAGATGACAATGACAAGCGCACTAAGTGCCCCGAGTCTGTTCCTTTCTATGTGTACGAGGGAGGGGAATTCGTTGAAGTTTGTCCACAGAACCTTTACGACTTTTGGCCGGAAACATAGGATTCCGGTCAGCAGAAGGAGAAGCACCACCGCGACCGAGAGGACAGGCACCATCACCGCTCCCCGGCGTCAGATGATGACCGCAGGGAGCATCGGCGCCACCGAAGGGACCACCATGCTGAGCATCCCTCCGAGCAGGCCCTTCAAGCTGTCGATGCTCGCCTCGAGCAGCTCAGTCTTTCTCCCTTCTCCCAGACCATCGACTCGGTCGTCCTTCCTCCTGGCTTCAGCTTGCCCAAGTTCACCAGGTACGACCCAAAAACCGACGCTTACACCCACCTCATCTACTACCGACAGATAATGACTCTCTACTCTTCGAGCGACGCCGTCCTGTGCAAAGCCTTCCCTACAAGCCTTGGTACCCTGGGCTCGCTCTGGTTCAACAAGCTTCCTTCCCAATCAATCTGGAGCTTCAGAGATCTGGAGAGGACCTTCCTTGCCCGCTTCGTCACCAGTGGCAAGCAGAAAAAAGAGATCGACTCTGTGATCAGCCTCCGGAAGTGACCGGACGAGACTCTGCGGCAATATGCCGACCATTACTGGGAGCTTTACAATGATATCCAGAACTGTGATCAAGGAGTCGCCACTTCCTCCTTCAAGCTGGGCCTAGAATCTGAAAGCCCCATGCTCCGGGAGCTTATACTCCATCCTCCGGAGAACATTGACGATCTGATGCAGATGATTGACAAGTTTTGTCAATTGGAGGACCTCCTGGCCGAGCGTGCCTCCGTCCGACCCCCTCAGGCTCGTCATGTCCCCGCTCAACACAATCGGAGGCAGGTCAACATGGTGAAAATAGGGGATCGAAAGGCCCCAAAACTGGAGGACTATGTGGCGGAGACCACGGTCTTTACAGAGCCGATCTACATCGTCCTCCGGCTGATCAGGGATGAGCCCTTCTTCAGGGAGCCGGATCACAAGCTGGGAGAAAGGCACCCCAATGGGAAGGCCTACTGCACCTATCACCGGGAAAGAGGGCACTTCACGACTTCCTGCCTCCCCTTCAAGTCATACAGGAAACATCTTGTCCGACAAGGGCATCTTGATAGGTGGATCGACCGGCGCAGGACACCGGTTGCCAGGCCCAACGCCGCTCAAACAAACCAGGGTGAAGAAATCGTACCAATGATCCCGTGATCCGGCGAACGCCAAACGGATCTCCCACACTGTAATGTCTGTCAAAATATTTGTTATCTAATGAAATGCCCTTTTATGTCTTTCCTTCTTTGTGTTCTTCATTGCTTCCCCAGGAAACGAAGACCGTGGCTCCGGCTGGCGCACGCTTTGACGTGGTTATAACCTGCCGACCACCCCATAGCTCTGGGCAATTCATCCATCACCATGGCTCCGGCAGGTGCACGCTTTGACGTGGTTATAACCTGCCGCCCATCTCATGGCTCCGGCGGGCGCACGCTTCGACGTGGTTATAACCCAACCGTCCATCACCATGGCTCTGGATTGTCTACCCATCCCGAAGACCGACCGTCTGGCTTTGCCGGGTCGCTGCAATGAAGACCGTGGCTCCGGACCACCCCATGGCTCCGGCAGGCGCACGCTCTGACGTGGTTATAACCTGACCGTCCATCACCATGGCTCTGAACTGTCCATCCATCACCGAAGAACGACCATCCGGATTGGCCGGGTCGCTATAACAAAGACTGGCTCTGACAGGCACAAGCTTCAGGCTTAGTTACAACCTGCCGGCAACCCCATTGTTTCCAGGTGATCTGATTAACACTATAGTACCGGCAGGCGCGAGCTTCGACTCGGTTGTCGCCCAAGGCTCCCTCCGCTTCAATCCGAACGCCCCCCTCCTACATGAGGGGCTATCTTATGCGTATGTCCGAGCCGAATCATCATTCTTACGAGCAATTGGCAGCCGCTTGGGGCTACTTCCCCTTTTTATAAGGCTATTAGCTAGCCGACCAACCTATCAACAATTAAGGTATTCCCGAACGCTCAACCGGATCTCCACAGTGAATGGTCAAATTCATAATCTATTACCCTCCGGCAAGGGTCTCTTCGGCGTCTTTATAAATCAAAGATCATCGGTACGCCGACAAAAACGAGGTAACATTGATTAACATATTTTTACAAACTATTGTACAACACATTACGTACAGGAAAATAGAAAAAAGAGCGGCAGCATTACAACTACGCCGAACCGGTAAGCTCCGGCACAACGGCGATAGCAGCCTCAGACACAGTGACAACGATACCCCCGCCTCAATGCCAACAGCAGCCTCCAGCTCAAGGGCAGCATTAGCCTCAGCAACAATGGTTGGAACAGTCTCCGGTACATTTTTAGGAGCACCCCCCGGCAAACCAGTTGCCGGCACCGCAGATTCTCCGACAGGGGGAAGACGGCGGTGGACCATCCGGATAGTAATCATCAGGGAACTCCAACGGAGGGACCGAGCGTTCGGGCACAATTACGTTTATCCGATGAGGTGAATCCACGGGAATCTCAGCTGTATCCATCGCCATCTGCTAGGCTTCGCGGAAGGCCAGATTATAACCTCCCTTGAAACCGATCTCGTGGGCCTTCGGACATATGTCGTCCATCTCCTCACTATAAATTTCCCGGGAAACCTTAAGAGCCTCATCGTAGCCCTTCATATTAGCTTCGGCCATTGTCTTCTCCAGCTCCTCTTGGCTAATCCCTACAGTCGATGGAACACCGCTCGGCCCGGTACCAAGCTTTTCCTTGAGCCGATCCCTATTCGCCGTCATCACCTCGAGCTGTTGGCGAAAATGGTCTCTTTCAGCCTCAGTCTCCTTCAACCGGTTCTTTATTTGCGCCGTATGCTGAACAAATTTATACGACGACTTGAGTATCTTCTGGCTAGTCTTGTATAGGCCGGAGAGGCTCTGGCAGGACTACGAATTCAAAGAAAGGCTATCAGAACAACAACCGACATCAAAAGGTCATTGGGAAAAAGGGCAGAAATACCTTTATCATGCTCGATCCGGCATAGTCATACATATCCTCGATCGTGGTCGGCATAGCCTTCATATCAACCGGAAGCTGCAAAGCCCGGAGTAGAGGATATGAAACTCTTGGATCAACCGTGACACCATCCGTTGTGAGAACGACACTTTTATCTACCTTCCGAAAGTTGGGAGCCCACGGCTCGGGAGGTCGCGGGACGAACGGACGGACGGGCTTCCGGAATGTGTATGTTGTGCCCTCCGTAATCTCCTGATATTCATAAGGCTCGGGTTTCACAGGGAGAAGCTCCGGTCCTCCTCTGACAGGTATATCCTCCGGTACATTGACGGCCGGCACATCAACATCCCTAGCCTGTGGGGGTATCCCATCCGCATCCGTCTCTGACGGCTCTCGCAAAGGCTCACCTGGAGCCTCCATCTGTTCAAAATACTCTAAAACGGTCATATGCCTCCGGACAGGGGCTGGAGTCTCTGGGTGTTCTCCTAATTTCCTCTTCCTTCTTGCCTTCCGGTCCTCTAAGAAGCTGTTATACGTCGGTTCATACCCCAGAAGGGTAGGGGCATCTCTACCTTCACAGCGAACAAGGGCCGCGATCCGTGCAGGAACCGCAAAGGATCTCAAACGCTTTGATACCGCCGACACATCGGGCCTTCCCTCTTTGGTCGGGATGGGGTATCGGTGGTCCTCATCTGGGCGAAAGCTGTACTCGCCGTATACTTGGAGGAAGATATTCCCAAACTTTTTTGAGTCCGACAGCCTCATGAAGATATCCCCATAAGGCTTCCGCGGAGTAAAGAAGTACCGACCGGAAGAACGGTTGTGAGATAATGAAAATAGACCCAAGAGATCCGGTAATGCAAAGTCAAAATCATGCCTTTCACACAGAACCTTGATACAGCTCATAGTTCGATAACAATTGACCGAGAGCTGATTCGGAGCAAGTTGGAAAGCGTCGAACAAGCCCCGCAGGAATGGAGAGAACGAAAATTTCAACTGGCCTTCGGTCACGGCCATCAGCGGTACGGTAGTATAATCCTCTGAGTATGTGACCACCGACCCAACCTCTGCAACGGTCACAGTACTCGGGATCTCATACCGGCAGGAGAATTCCTCAAATTCATGAATCCCTCCACGAAAGAAGCGAAGGTAAGGGCAAGATTCGTCACCGGATCTTCTACGCGGCACCATTAACACTCTGGCCGACTGTCCCCCCAAGGCTGCGTACATAGGTTCAGCCTCATCTGAGAAGTGCCGGACAATGTTGCCTCGGCCGCTGACCGGGGGACGCCTTGAGGATGACACTCCGGGCGTAACAGCTCTTGCAGGTGAGGACATCCTCGAGCTGGCTTCGGGTGTAAGCTCCATGGGAGTCGACGGCCTAGATGAGGGATCTGGCTCAGAATGCGATGAAGAAGAAGATGACAAAATGACCACTTGATCCATGGTAAACAGAGGAATACAGCCGCCGAAGGATATGTAGCTCTCCAGAGGCTCCTTGCACACAGAATAAAGGTACCAAAGGTCATACCCAGCAGGCCTATTTATAGGTTCCCCCAGGTACGAGACAGCTGTACAATATTAAATAATTCGGCACACGTACCGAGGCAGACAATTTGACCCGCCAATCGGATAACGACACGTGGCAGTCCCTGACAGCCGCGTCTAATCAATGACCCGATGTCTGTTAGGTGACGTCAAACATGACACCCAACATAATTAACGCAACCTGGCTCCGGCGGCATGGCGTCCGGTTAATCAATGTCAATCTTTTCCAAAACTTTGGGAAAGATTGAGGGGCTATTGTGGTGACCGGACCCACGCCCTGGGGAGAAAATCGTTACGGAAACCAAACTCCTACGAGTCGGCTAGCCCGGACCATCCAAACCGAAGGGCCCCGCGGTGCGTCTGACCCTCAATATCCGGACTGCACCCTTCGGCACCACTCCGTACTGCTTGCGACTCTTCACCGAACGGACCAGACCATCCAGAGGGCTACCCTCCTGTCACTGTCGTGGGGAATTCACCATAATGCCCCGTCCGTACGACCTGACCCGGTCCATCAGCTGTCCAGGCCCACTTAGCGGCCTCTGACGTGCAGCCCACTCTCTATTCGTGAGCCCCAAGCCAACATTCCCCTATAAATACCCCCTATGGGTACTGTTCACGGGATCCTGATTTTGGATCCCCGACCGCTGACCGTCCGGCCTCCTCCGTTTTATACTTTACTTCTTATCCAAATAGTTCTAACTTAAGCATCGGAAGCTCTGTTGGTAAAAACCCCACCGGCGGGCACTCACCCTTGTGTCGCAGGAGCCAAGCAGGAGGATCCCCTCTATTTGTCTGCAGGGACCACGCAAGTACCCGGTCGTAGCCGACTCCCAGCATCCGAAGGCTCAGTGGTCTCAGAGAACCCTTCGGCAGAAACAGGTCACCACAGAGCCTAATCAATTAATTAAGGTAATTAAAATCATTATAACAAATAAATAAAATTTTCCCAAAATAATTGTAAAAGCCTTAGAATATTAAATAATAATTTTAGAAATTTTCTGGGAATTTTTGGAGTCAAAAATGAAGAAAACTGAAATTTTTAATAAAAAGACCCTAGATACCGGTATCTTGGAAGCCCAAGATACCGATATCTTGGACTACCAAAGCTGCTGCAAATGCAGCCATGGCGGAGAAGACAATGGGTTTTTGCCAAAACGCGTAGTGTGTCATTATAGTCGTCTGTATATCTTTTTCCAAAGGCTTTGGAACCCAAAAACATCATAAGTTCTTTTGGAAAATCGTTACTTAGCTGCCAGTATATGTATCAAACCATTTACACCGAAAATCAATTTCGGTTCAGAACCCATATTCTTCCAAAACCCATGTACCTCCCAAATTCGTTCTTGAGAGTTAGAGAGAATCCAATCCAAGGTCAGAGAAGTGTTGCTAGGGGTTCGATCAATTGTTGTTCGAGTTGGTTTTGCCTCAAATCAAATTTTAGTTGGGAAGGAGAAGAAGTTCCAGAAAATCCCATCTTCGTCGAATTCGAATTCATTTTTGTACACCATCAATTCAAGGTAATTTTCATATTCCATATAATATACTAGATTCTACACGTCCTTAGAAGTCTGTAGCATTTTAAATCATCAAATTTGAATAAGTTTTGGTCATTTTCGACATCACAGAACACCATTGTTGTCTTCTTCAAGTTCTACAGAAAAGCTCTAGATACCGATATCTAGGTTTTCTTAGATACCGGTATCTTAGCTTTGAGACCGTGCGGTATCTTGCATCCCAGAATTCTATATCTTGGGTTCTCCTTAGAAACCGGTATCTTAACACCCAAGATACCGATATCTTAGTCTGTGTAGTTTGCGGTATCTTCAGACTGTAGAAACCGATATCTTATAAAAAGACCTAGATACCGATAGCTTCATATCCTAGATACCGATATCTTCATAGAAAATCCAGAAACCGATATCTTCAGATTCTTCAAACCGGTATCTTGCAAAACCTAGATACCGATATCTTAGCACCTAAGATACCGATATCTAGGTAATTTTCCAAATTGGACAGATTTGGTATTTTGAGCAGAAAATGCAGAAAATGAAGGAAAATGTAAAAATCAGTAAAAATCAGAATATTTTGTAAATTAAATGTTTTATGTTCTAATTAAAGAAATTATTGTTAAATAGGTTTGGATCCATCACCTTCCACAACAGCCGATAAAGGGAAGAGTATTGCCTAAATTCACTGTGAGTATATTTTAAGAACTCTATAAATAAGATAGTAAATTAAATAAAAGCATTTTCTACAAAAGCATGAAAAAGGAAAGAGTTTTTGTGAAAAATATCACTTATGGGAATGATGTGGAAAAAGAGAAAGGTATGGAAATGATATTCGTATATGATGTTGAGAAAGATGGTTAGAAAGAAGAAATACAGAAAATGGCTTTCATTTTATACTTCAAAAAGTATTTTGACAGATCTATCATACTTATATAGCCTTGAAACCTACCTCGGGGTTTATGTCGTGGAGTTTTTTACTGGCCTATATTGTCATGGAGATTCACTTATATATATATATATGCACCTGGAGGTTGGGTGCTAGTACCTTACCGCTGGGAGGTGGAGCGGCCTCCGAAACTCATGACTTGTGTATTCATCATGCATGTTTATTCGGGCGACAAATCTGGAAATAACGCTGGTCAGCGGATTTGAATGACCCTTGGCTATACTAGTATTTTATATATATTATATAAGTGGAAATGATGAAAGAGAAAGGAAAGATGTGAAAAAGATCCCTTATTCGATCTTGTGATAGTTGGATCAATATTAGATCCAGAAAATGTGGAAACGTAAAAGTTATGGAAAAATACATATTATTATTATACAAGAGGAAAAAGGTTTGGAAAGTGGAAATGCAACATTATAACTGCTTCTGTTGAAAAATCTGCACTTGTACAGCTTTTGAAAGAAAGGAACGTTATCTTTTAAAAAAGGAGAAATTGTAAGAAAAAGGAAAAGTGTTTGAAAAATATAAAGAGTTTTGTCACACCTTTACCTCATATTTATTCTGTTCTTTTATATATTCACAACGCCGTCGTGCTGACGTGTTTTTACATGCTTTTTAGGTGACCGCTGTTAGAGTTCCACCTTTCCAGCTGCAGGGTTGCCAGAGGTTCTTTCAGTTACAGTTTCCGCTAGTAGATGTCTCTTTTCAGTTTGCAGTAGTTTGTAGTAGGCTTCAGTTTTTGTTGTACTATTCTCTTTTGATATTTTGGGTCGGGTCTTGTTTTACCCAGTTGTTGAGCCTAGTGGACTACAGTTGTACTCAATTTTTCTGTTGGCAGTTCAGTTTTATTTTCGGTAGTTCTTTACTTTCAGTTGTGTTTAGTTGTAATCTGTTCCTATGACACTGCCACATCGCCAATTCGGTAATTATCATGATAATTATCAGGTCGGGTCGCGACAGTTGCACCGGTGCACATAGGTTCGGATTTGAGACAGAAGGGTTTGCATCGATTGATGCATCGGTGCAACGGGAGTTTGCACCGGTGCAGATCTGGCTTGCACCGGTGCAGCTACTGTTTTGCAGACAGTCATTAAGGGCAAACTTGTCTTTTCGCATGGGGTCCTATATATGTGTTTGGCTCGAGTTAGGGCATTATTTGCCCCATTTTTTCAGACCTCTCTCTCTCTACCTCCCTATTATCTCCCTCTCCCTTCTCCCTTGATTGTGAAAGAATCCTTGGAGAATCGGAGCTCGGCTCCTTGGTTAACGTCGATGAGCGTGTCGAGAGCTTCGCGTTGACGGTGGTGGTTCGCGTATACTCGGTAAATCTTTCTCCTCTCTCAAACCCTAGCTCATAATTGTGTTCTTCCGTGTTTGATAGTAGTTGTATTGCGTAGGGTGCGACGAGAGCTTTGTAGCGGCGTATTCGGATCGCGTGGGCATTTTTCGGCGTTTGCTCCAGCGACCTCTCCGACGATGTTTTCGGCGATGCTCTGGTGGGTAATTTCTAACTCCTACCTAGTATGCGTGGATGTGCGTATTTCTATTCCTTATTTTATTGTTTATCGATTGTCGATTCATTATGCGTAGTCGTATCGTTTGTCATTCGATTCATTGATGTTGGGTGCATAGTCGTGTTATGGTCATCCGATTTGTTGGCATCGGGTTAGCCTCAGGTAATTGTGTTGGTTTCGGAGTGGTGTAGAAGTGGAGGAAATGATTTGTATATTGAGGATTACCCTTAGACTTGTATAGACACCAAGTGTTCGATGAATTGCCCGAGTGGGCTTTGAGGTGGAATTTGGGTGCGTTGTCCGTGTCGAATAATAGTAGTAAGTAAATGGGATCGTGTCGTGCCACTTGGGTCCTTACGGTATTGCGTGGGTGTGAGTTGTGATAGATTGGGGATTTTCCCCCTTGTCGTTGATTGTGGTGAGTCTACCTTTCATTCGGGATTGGTTGTGGGGTTTCTTGGGTATGTTGGTATTGTGGCTCTTGTTGGGTACTCATGCATATGGTGTGGTCGGTCTCAGGCCCCGTGACGTTGTGACAATGGGAAATCGGAAGTTTGTGTTGGACCTTACCTTGAGGGGATTATGGAATCATGGAAAATGAATGGTTTGATCTACAATGAAAAGTACCCAATGAATGCAATGAATTCCCAATACGAGGGATGGATCCCACGAGGACCACCCTTTGTAAATCTATCATCATTCACATAAATTCACCAATGAAATAAAAAAGTGTAATGTGGGATTGACTTGGATGGTTTTGCCCAAGTCCTTGTGTTGTTTTAAGTGGGAGATACGCATTCCCGAAGTCGCGGAATCACTAGATATCATTGACGGGTGATGATATAGGAATAAGATCCTTTGGCCATAGGTGGGAGATACGAGTTTCCAAAAGTCTCAGAATATACTGGATATGCTGGCAGGCGGGATCTTGGAAAAACCTTATCACACGTGATTTACTCGCCCTTGTCTAGGGGAGATCGGAAACTCGCTTGGTAAGGAGTTGACCGGAAATGAATATTGGAATAAAATGATGACCTTGTGATGGTAATGTTGTTATGCCCATTGGGTGAGCCAAGGTGGAGAAAATGATGAAATGTGTAACTCCAATATTCAATATCAACTAAAATCATGAATCCAAAACCTTATCAATGAACATGGGGGTAATGTGGTGACAAGGAGAAATTGGGTGTTGGATTCCTTACGAGTGAATTGTGGGTGTTGATCGTGTCTCGACGGTGGTTTGGGTTGAGAGTAGTTGCTATTGTGTACGATGTTTGTGTATCCCATAGTAGAGTTCTCTAGTGATGGTGTTTACATTGGGGACGTCGATTGTGGATTGGGTGACACTTTATATAACACTCCCAAAATTTGAGACATATTTGTTTTTTGAGAAGTGTTAGATAGGTAAATAGTATCCAACAAAAAGGGTAAAGTACCACCTACCACACACACACCCATTACACTACTTATTACAATAAACGCATGCGCTACTCCGATACCAATAAAAAGGGGCAAAAAGGGTTTTATAACATAACCCTGTACAACTGTGCCCAAACTAAAACAAAAAGGCCAAAATAGGATTTTATAAGTAATTCTGTACAAC